>JAVFBX010183169.1:0-14249 GCA_034783855.1 Mopalia kennerleyi
CATGCTTCTTGTCCAGTTCTCCCACCGCCTACTGTGGGATTCTATGCACTACGTAAGTGGAGGTCAGTTTAGAGTGTGAGAAACTTCACAAATTTATAATTAATTTGTAGGTTTCTAAACTTAAACTTACCTTCACTCACGGTGATGGTCCCTCCATCTTACCCCTCTTCTGAACCTGGACTGCTTTCAATCTTAGCAGGGTTGAAGACAAAATTAGATGGCGGATCATCCTGGCATGGAGTATCACGTGACGTGGCCTGCCGCTAGGGGGCGAGAGGTCAAAAGTTTAGATCTTCAAAGGGATAGGCTATTATTACATAATGCACTACGTAAGTGGAGGTCAGTTTACAGTGTAAGAAACCTATAAAATTTGAAATGGGGGATAAAATTAGGTGTGTGTTAATCATAATTTGTATTTAACAGCCCGGGACGCCTTTTTACGTGTTGAACATTTATTTTCATTATATTAACACATATGCCTACAATAACTATACAAGACTATCAACCAGATTACCTCACCGCTATTTACTTCCGATAAAGCTGACCATAATAAGAAAGGTATAAAGACCATCATTATACTATCACCTGTTTAATCACGCTTTCGATGGTAGTTTGGTTTCCAATGAGCAGGAAGTTTGTCGAGGCGTGTAAGCGTGAGTGTGACAGTTGTGATAGGATATAAGCAGACTGGGAACCCGGGTCAATATGAAATAACTGTGTGTCTACAAACTGTCTGGACAAATCAAATACCAACTTCTGAGTCTCGGACCAGCCTGGAGGAAACAAAATACAAGTACGAGGTGTTAAACATGCATTTAGCACGAACTAATTTAGCAAATATAACACATTTTCAGACGTGTAGGTGTGAACTAGGTTTACCAAACACTCGTGTGACATTAAAATTTGAATAACAGTTAACGTCCGGCTTAATATTTTTCTCTGCATATGTAAGCCGTTTTATCACTTTTATCTGTATTATACATATGTTAAATTATTTTTCACATATGTAAATAAATTTCTTTATTTTACATATGTGAAAATGGTTTCCACAAAAGTGAAAAAGTTGTTTTACATGTGAAATAATTCACGTATGCAAAAATAAATTTAACGTATGTGAAAAACAATTTCACATACATTCCACATGCATTTCACATGAAAAAACATTTCACATACATTTCACATAAAAATATTTTCACGCTTACGTGAAAAACAATTCAATATAAGTGAAAATATGTAAAAACGTTTATTTGCATATGTGGAAGTATTTCACGCATGTAAAATAAAAAGGTGAGTGGAACTCTTTTGTAGAAATGTGAAATAAAAACATCCGAGACATCAATTACCGTCTTCCCCCTCAAAGCCTCTATTTTGTGGCAATAAACTTTCTCTAAAACTGCCATTTGATCATAAGCACATCCACCCTCTGCGATACGCAAATCATTTGTTATATTCTTTCGAGGAATAAATCGGAGTAACTATATTATAGGCCTACACTTGCGACCGATTCCGTGGTGAGCATTACTACTTCAAATTCATCGGGAAAATAAACTGATTTAGACTACTATAAAAATACTGAATAAGAATAAACCTGTCGCCTGATATAATATTTACTCTTTATTTGTCCCGGTAATTGACATTTTCAGAACAGAATCCATGGTTTTTGTTTCAGAGGTTGATAGACTGTACATATATGTGAGTGTTTGTCGTTATTCGACCTGTGACAATATGTGCTTTTCTTTGATGTTGCTGTTGTTGTAATCTCGCTACATGGGACTATTTCCATGTCAAGTGTCTCGAATTTGGAGTGTGCTTTGCTGAGGCTAATCTTGCATAGTATATGCTCTCGTTTGGCCTGTCAGTGGACTATAGTCCTATCGTCTTTGCACTCATCTTGAAAGACGATAGGAGCACAGACGAAGGTTGGATACAGTCACTTCTCACTATTTTTTATAAATGGAACTTATACAAGTTTACATGTGAAATAGTTAAGTTTTTGTGTTTCATTTTACTTATGTAAAAAAAGAATTTCACATATATTGAAAAGAATTTTGCATGTGTTGAGAAGAATTCTACATATGTAGAATACATTTGTTTTTTTTTACATATGTGCAATTCTGTCACGTTAGTGACATATCTGAAAAATCCATTTCACATATGTAAAATAAAAGCAAAACTAATTCGACATATGTACACTTTAGGTAGAAGTGATCAAACGGCTTGCCATACATATGTCACATACATGTAGTCTAGTGCATAACATATTGGGGTGGCTAAGTTGCCAATTTTGACATACTTTCCCCTGTTTCACTATATAGGAAACCGTTTTAAAAAAGTATAACAAAAATAATAAAAAACGCAACAACAACAAAATAAATAAGTAAATACCTCCCCCCCAAAAAAAACAAAACAAAACGAAAAACAAACTAACACCTATTAACTTGAACAACAACAACTATTTTTTTTTAAAAAAGTGAATATTATTAGTTATATCTTCATTTTGAGATTACCCTTGCGGAGACCCGTCCGGGAATCGAACCCGGTCTTAGTTCAGTCGCCCTCTGACTAACAGCAGTTTCTTTGGGGATTAGCAATGCTGTCTTAAATAAGCACTGGAGGAAAATTAATTTTTCAATTTAATAAAAAACACTTCACATTTCATGGTGTGGCTAGTGTTTATTATTGTATGAATATGTACACCGTCGCTATGTAAGTGATATAGCCTTAATCACGGCGTAAAGCCCAATTCAGTCAGTTTTATATCTCAGTCTCCAAATTTTCTAAACCAGGAATCTGTTCACACTTTACATATTCCGCACACTTCTACCATACCTGTAGCATAGCTATTTAGAATTGCGATGTTTTTCCACTTGCTAGCTTTGACAACTGATCTGAGGAGATCTCGGATAACCGGATACTGTGCCTGGTAGGGGGGTGACGTGAAGAGGGTAAAGTTGGATCGTGGACGAGATCTTGGCAGATCCATATCTACAGCTATATGTGGTAATTGTGCAGCATCTAGTAGGCCCACTAACACGCGCTGGATGTGACTTGAAACAACCGACACAACAGCTTGGACACCAGTATTAGCTAAATCACACACTGTTTGAAACCGAAGAAGTAACAATTAATGATTAAATTATTGTTACATCCGTTCGTATTAAAATAGAGTAATTATATCCTTATAAATTCAAATAAGCGCTATAAAATGTGTCAAGAAAAAGTTCAGTTGGTATTTGTTGTTTTTTTTTGCTGTGGTAATATACGACCCGGCCAAAGGACAACCAACGCAATCTCATTATCTTATTTCCAATCGATATAATCCGTCTTGGGTAGATTATACATAGCTGAGATATCGGTGAAATGGGAGACCCCGTGAAAGTATTTATCTAATCTGTGCGTTGTGTAAATATTAACCATTGATTTAACTATAATTCGTGCTACAAAAACGTATTGCGCAAATGGAGAAACTATTTCAACACACATCGATGAGAAACTGGCAGAGTAGGCCTATAAAAAAAACGGACTAGCGTGACTGAGTGTTCATAGCACAGGTGCGTTATATAACCGACCTGCTGTATACATACTGTTAATGAATTGAATGAAACCTAGATTATGTGTGTGATATAGACTGTCAAGGGTGTTCATGAAATCAAGAGTGTGCGAGTAATCAGCAGGGTGTATTGAACCATTATCATATATGCTATCAAGAATGTTCCTGTTATTAAACGACATGTTGGTAACCAACAATATTCGATTGTTTATTGTTAACGTAATCAAGACAACACTACATTTAATTAGCAAGAGCAATATTCACTCATCAGGTCCTTTTTGCCCTTACTTTCAGAATTGAAAAAGATCTTTCCTGTTAGTGGCAATGTGGGACAGCTTGTCTGTGTGAAGTAGGGGCGTACATGTTATCACTGAACACAATACGACTTTTACTTTCAGTATAGAAGCAAAACCTGTTTCTTTATTCTTAATCGGCGACTGCTCGTGTATATGAAGTGGGCTATGCAGAAATATGTCCTCTACTTTCAGTACCAAAGCATACCTCTCATGTTAGTGTCAACTGTCGATTGCATGTACGCGTGAAGTGGGATATGCGTGTTGGCAAGGGTCTTTACTTTCAGTAAATTCCTGCTAGTCTCTGTTGGTGACTGCTTGCCTGTGTGAAGTGGGATCTGCACGTAACTACGGTACTGAAATGCGACCTGTACTTTCAATACTAAAGTAGAAGTTCATGTTAGTGTCAGTTGGCGACTTCTTTCCTGTTTGAAGTAGGATGTGCATGTAATCAAGGTACTTTCAATACAAAAGTAGATCTTTGCCATAAGTGCCACTTGGCGACGGTTTGTATGTGTGAAGTGGGGTGTACGTGTAATCACGGTGGTACTGAAAGGCGACCTTTACTTTCAGTACTGATGCAGACATTTTCTGTTAGTGTCAGTTGGCGACTGCTTGTATCTGTGAAGTGGGGTGTACGTGTAATCACGGTGGTACTGAAAGGCGACCTTTACTTTCAGTACTGATGTAGTCATTTTCTGTTAGTGTCAGTTGGCGACTGCTTGTATCTGTGAAGTGGGGTGTACGTGTAATCACGGCGGTACTGAAAGGCGACCTTTACTTTCAGTACTGAAACAGACATTTTCTGTTAGTGTCAGTTGGCGAATGCTTGTATCTGTGAAGTGGGGTGTACGTGTTATCACGGCGGTTCTGAAAGGCGACTGTTACTTTCAGTTCTGAAGCAGACATTTTCTGTTAGTGCCAGTTGGCGAATGCTTGTATCTGTGAAGTAGGGTGTACGTGTAATCACGGCGGTTCTGAAAGGCGACTATTACTTTCAGTTCTGAAGCAGACATTTTCTGTTAGTGTTGGCGACGGATTGTATGTGTGAAGTGGAGTGTGCATGTCAGAACTGTCTAGGGACAATAACAGCGAAGCGATTGTACGCAGGGATAGTGTGCGTTAGAAAGTAACCAAAAGTTGTCTTCGTGAAAAAACCAATCGATCTCTGTAAGACATTTTGAATTGCTTTTAAACTTTACTTTTCATACTAGTCATTAAATCCGAAAAATTAATAATCTTCTCGCTGTTATAGGCACACGAATCATTGCGTATACATTCAAATAGTTCGCATGACGACAGGTAACCATGGTCGCGCCACAAACTCTCACTCCTTGCCTAGGGCTGTTTTCATCTAATGTTAAAGGACACGTAGTCTTTTCGATGTGATATAGTTAACCAATATTTCTGAGACATGGGTTATACAGTACATACCTGTGTTTTTCACCATGTTGATGTCGGTTGTGTTCAGTTGACACCACTTTAGGTCAGGTAACTGTGGTGGACAAATCTTCTCTGGTTTGTTGTTGTGTAATGCTCTGAAAATCTTTGACCTAGTCTCTTCCATGCTAACATCTCCAGTAAGAATTACACCTCCACAAAATGAAATGTAAAAAGGCAATAATCATTTAATCTGTTATAACGGGGTAAACAAAGGTAAGGCAAAATGTTATGTGCAAAGTTTAGTTTTAATAAATTCCCGGAATAAATGATAATTAAAAAGATGAAAGAAAACAAAACGATGACTGGGAAAAGAGAAAAAGTCATTTACAATAGCAAAATACTAAAATATAAAATTTAAAAAGCAAACTTACCAATAGTAACTGTTTGACGGTGGTAGGTAAGTTGACTTGATATTGAGTACACGGAAATAATCGACCACCACGTAACAAGCCGCAAGCATAGCTGGACATGCATCTTATGTGTAAACATCTTATTGCCTAGCAGAACAGAGTTGGACCTGTCTTACTTAATATTTTCTGAATTATCTCGAGAACATAGACAGATCTGGAATTTGCTCTTCCGTGATATTTAGAAGGATACGGGTTTCGTCTGAAAGCCTTATCATTTAATAAAGTCCGGCGAATTGATTGGTCACAAGAGAGGCTACTTCCGCACCCGTGCAAAAATACTGTCAACGTCTTATCTAAATATTGGAACGCACTGCGTTAATGCGCAAGAGGCAGCTGTACCGATTATTTCAATTGATTTATAAAATGCAAACTTTGTCTCCCATATGTCTGCAACTTTTTCCATCAGACTATTTGAAGTAATAGGTTTAATTTTCTCAATAATATTTTGCAATTGGATCGTGCGCACTACTACACTTTTATGTCACATCGAAGGAACTACCATGCAGTTTATTGATACATTTCATATTTTGACAGACATGTGGGCAAATTTACGAGGGAAACAAAACGCAAATATAGCGCCAAAGGCAATATTGAACGTGTAATGTTTTTACAGGGTGGATTAATTTCCCTTTGAAACGGATTCTTTACCAGTCCATTGCCCTACCGACTGGCTGTTGTCGTCTTTAATAGCGTTTTGTCTCTGGTTGCCTAAGATGTGAATCCATTCGTGACACGGCATTTCCTTGCCACACGGTCTTTTCTTTATTATATCGACATCTCCAAAGGTAACGATGTTTTAGTAATGAAAGACAACTGTGAATACATGCCATCGATTGTTTGTGAATGTGCTATAAGGATGTAACAGTGCTTGTATTATGAACGTATCTACATTCAGACGACCGCTTAGCTACTGCTAATATTAAGCGAGATACTTAACTAGTATCACGAATTGTGTGCATATTCCTGTATAATTCTGGAAACTTTAACAACCCGAGATTGCAGGTATAGACATCAGCTGTTGACGCTTCCACAACCCATAGGACTCGTCATGGCTATATCAGTATAAGCATTTAAGAAATTCCCTAACCAAAAGCCCATAAAGGCGAAACCAGGCTGCAAAACCTACGCCAATACTTGGTGCTATCAAGTGTATCTTAGAACAGTCATGTGAATGTTTGAGCAAAGAATAACAAAATGCAACAGTCTGCAATTAAATGTTAACTATAGAGTCAAACAAAGAATCTATTAAAATTTATTGTTGTAGTTGGTAGACATTACAACTCGGCTTCAGAGTAAATGTCATTTAGCCCCTTTTCGTGTTGGTTTCTAGTAAAAGTTGAATACGTAGAGTTTTGTGATCACCAACAAGCAGTTAACCGCTTATTATCTTAATCATCTGTCCTTTACTGCCCCATTGGTAACAGTTTAGTTCATGCAGCAGCATTACAGTGATAATAATATATAAATAGGAATTAACTATTTAAGTAAATCCAAATGGTCAAATGTCTAAATTAAAGCTAATTTAGCGTTTGAGATGCAAAAAATTTAATACGCATAGTGAGTCATGAGCGGGTTTTTATCGCTGTTCGTGTTTGTTAACCCAGTTCTCCTGCTAAATACAAACAAGTTCTCGTGTTATAGACACCCTCTTCGAGAGCGTCAGCTCATCCTTTGTTGGCTTAAGTTTGAATTCTGCCTAGTAATTTTCCAGTTAAAATGTTTATGGGCCACTGGCCAAATGCTGCATCGCCTGAACTAGAAGGCTTCTCAGTCAGGGATGAGCAATCAGTATTCCAGCTACCTTGTGAGCGGCAGATAGATGGCGCCGGCCGGACAAGAGTCAATTGCAATGTAGCCTTGTGATATCGTAAAGCAGAAACACGCAAAACTTCTGTTGCTATGGTACTCCGACAGAAACTATTTGGAAAGCCAGAAGTTGGCCACGGTCCACCGCATACAATTCTGACAGCCCAATTGTTATTTTCAAGGTCTTTTGGTCATATTTTTTTTTATTTTTCAAGGTCTTGAATTTGTATTTTGATTTCAAAGTTTGCAAGGTAGTGTGCGAATCCTGTGTGTGTAAGGTTTATATAATAGTCAGTCTAAAACCGCTCCGAATAACACCGGCTACAAACATG
The DNA here is from genome assembly GCA_034783855.1 of Mopalia kennerleyi. Taxonomy (NCBI): domain Eukaryota; kingdom Metazoa; phylum Mollusca; class Polyplacophora; order Chitonida; family Mopaliidae; genus Mopalia; species Mopalia kennerleyi. The sequence goes on from JAVFBX010183169.1 coordinate 7,835, forward strand.
GTCGAAAGTCGAGTGAAAACGCTTGCTATTTAAAATCTTATTTAACACACAAACACCGATTCGGTTATGTGAATAGCTTATATTTGACCTCGATCGGAAGTTATGGGTGTTAGTGTAGGAGCCCCAAGCAAAAGGGATTTAAAACAAAGAAATTCAACTTTTAAACAATGATCTGTGTTGTTAATTTGAAAAATAAATTGTTGATATCAAAAGAAATTGTGTTGTTGGTGATCACTCTTTTTAGTCCTATTATCTTTAAAAACATTAATCCCATTTCAAACAGATTAGTATTGAATATGTACATCAAAGGAACCAGCATAATAAACAGTTTTATGTTGATTTTAAAGAACCGTTTGCTCTTATCAAATAGCAGTGTTATACGATCAGTTAACTAAATGAATTACCAATCATACATCTGGTCATTGGTTTGACACATAGGCAATAGCCCCATATCAAAGCCTTTAGGCTCTTGTTTTATGTAGTTTTAGTCCAGTAGATTAAATTTGCAGCAACCTTTGATATTTAGCTAAGATCCTTTTGTGTATTTAAACTGGATTCATACTTTCTGTATCGTAGATGTGTCAAATATGCCACCGCCAAATATAAGAAGGCCAGAAATATAATGCCAACATATGAAATAAATATTCCTCCTAAACTATCGAGGTCGAGACTTCTGATGGAATTCTCCGAAGTGTCTGGACACAAACTGGAAGGGGCCCACCATTTTTGTTTCCATTTCCCCATCAAACCGCCTTCCTGCATTTTCCTGATCCTAAAATTAAAACCAGAAACAGCCGTTTATAATAATGACCATGATAAATGTTGCAGAAGATGGATGATCTTTTGGCGACACTTGAGCAGATACATAAACAGCTAGGCATATTATATATATCAGTTAAGATGAGATATTTTCCGTTTGACTCAGGTGTTTCAAAGCGGGAGCATTGGTAGTGAACTGCATTTGTTCAAACGATTAAACGTTACTTCCATGCTAACTATAATATATATGGCCCATAGCACACCGATGTGGTAGTAGGAATTAATACGGTATTTGGTGAAAGCATCCATAAAGATGAGACGCCTTTTTGTGAAAGGAATAAGTTTGATTTAGCTAGTGCTACGTTTAAGTAAAGTTCAGGGTACTCCAACTATTATTCAGCATATTACGCCACTAATGGTCAACATTCGTAGCACTATTTCATAAGTAAACTTTAGACTTTCAGATGTACACGTATCACTTACAAATGATTAATGGTACGTGCATACGGGGCCTTTTCTGGGATGACCATTCCAAACCCAACGGTATCAAATCTCTCATCTGCCATCATGAACTTCTGACAGCTAGTACTGGCAAAATAATTTAACAAAGGCTGGTCCCCAATGTAAGCATAGTGACCCGTCTGGACATGCCTAAGAACGTCACTGTGAGTCGGAGCTCGCGGAGACATCTGAATCCGTTCCCAGGTTTTCCGGTACAGGTCAGTCTTAGCTTCCTGTCACGTGACCAAGGAAATACTCTTTTAAAGAAGATGTGAAACACTAATAGGCATAATCTTAAAATTATGGCAAGTGGTGTCGGGCAAAGTGCTTCATGTAAGTACTATCTTTACGGCGCGAAAACTATTTTTCAATCCATGTTTAACATATATATGTGCAAAAATCTGGTTAACAATTACTGAGAAATGGAATTTTTTTTACGCCAAGCGTCTATGTACGAGATTTTCATTTACTTAAAACATTTAAAGGACGTTTTGACTCGAGTCGATGTTTGTTTTCGTTCACAGTTTTTTATTGTAATGGCATTAAAATATACCGACTATAAAACGGATAACTCTGATAGCACTAACCTATGGTTCGATTTCTGCAGTATGTTAAAAGTTTGGAAACTTAATTATGAAGATGTTGCGGCCACGTTTGTAAAGTCTTAAAGTTAGATATAGGTGTATTTATTTCACTCATGTACACATGATTTCCAAGATTTAATTTATGTAAAATCTATGTTTTTCTAGATATTTTGAATTCTATTCAACATATGTGTAATTCACATATATAACAAAAACATTTGGTTACATAATTGCATCGACGTTAAAATAATTTTACACACATTAAAAAACTGTTACATTTGTAAACGTTTATTTTATAAATGTGATTTTCGATTATCAAACAATTCAACACATATAGAACATATTGCGGCTGATAGAACAGTCCGTGCTAAGATGGAAGCTGACATATTGGAATATTTACTATAAGATATGTATGTATTTGATCATGTTACTTCTTTAAGTAGTGCGGAGGGTTGGGGGAAGCTTTATGGTGCATTTAGAGCAAAGGGCAATTCGTGAAGCCTATCTATTGATGCCATGTTTGTATTTCGTGCTGTGATTGTTATGTATTTATCCAATCTTGTCATACTCACATATATAACTGGTTTGATATATGCGCTGTGAAACATATGTGGAATTCTTTTCCACATATGTACAATAACTAACTGTATTTCACATATGTAAAATTCTTGTTAGTATATGTAAAAATCAAGTTTACATATGTACGATAGAATTTGACTTTGGATTGAACATTAGTGAGAATATTTGAAGTTATGTTAAATCAATAATTTATTTAAGACACGTGAATATGATTTTACCACAAAAAAATACCAATATGGACCATTGGTCAACACGAACACAGTTTTAAACAAAGTTATTTTAAATTCTCTACGGCTTGATGACATAAATATGGGAAACATGGTTGCCATGGTAGCGTTGGAGATCAAGGAAGGTTGCTGTGGACGCCAACACAGCTCAAATTGAGACAAAATATTTTACAGTTGTCTTAAGTAAATACATTCTCACATATAGCATCTTTGTATGACATTTAGAAGTTGAGTAACTAAAAAGGCAAAACACCATATAGATGGCAACTTCTGATTTATTTTTGACGCCAAAAAATAATATATAAAATAAGTTTGCGTCAAAAATAAATGAGAAGTTGCATCCATATATTGTTTGGCCTTTTTATTCTCACACATGTTTTGATTGTTGATAAAGATGCCTTAGACGTTTTTCTAAATGTGTACGGGCTTTCTAAAAGTTCGAAAGTGACTAAAACAAAGTATGTACACAATGATCAGAAGCTCACGTTCGGCATTCTGTCATTTTTCAGATTTTTGATGCGTGTAGCAGATTTTTTATACATAGGCGATATTAAAATCTATTTCATTATCTGAAATTAGTTTTCATATATGTGAAATAAATATTTATTATAGATACCTGAATTTATTAAAAATAATTATATACACGAAACTAAACTTTTATTTCACTTATGTGAAATCTTTTTAAAATAAACCCAAAGCCAACGGAATGACTATTGTAACAATTGTAAGCATAATTGGCTTCTGATAATTACAAATAGTTTACCTTGAAAACCGTCTCGAAACTTGATGCTGTTTGGATAATGGGCTGTATTTTGTCCTGAGCCAAGAGTTCACCTAGGGAGTTGATTGCAGGCGGCGGAACGGATGCAACCAGGAAAGCAGCCAGGTTAGCTGTATAGGTGGCCACCAGTAAAATAGTGAATACCCACCACAAGCCCAGTATACATCGTCCAGACACAGCTTTAGGGCTGTAGTGAATACCTGAATTGGGAGAATTAAAAACGAAGATATTCCAATAAAGGCAGAGACTATTCATTAGTAATGTTAAAGCAATGCTCCTGGCTGCAATAACCCCTAAATCCCGTGAAAGGTTACCATTTAACATACTTAAATATGATTTCGACTTATCGGTTCTTCATCTTATAAAAACATCTGAGGGATTCAAGTATTAACATACGTACGACCACTCGTAGCTGACATTTTCGGCGTGGCCATGACGTCACGCGACTTACACTCTTGTGTATTACGGGTTAATAGCATGTGTGAACTGTCGAAGGTAACCCTACAAACAACCCTAACTCTCCTGACGTAGGCCGCCTAGTGCGACAAGAATATATTTATGAAACTCTTCTGTTTTGGTATTAAAATAGCAAGACATGGCCGCCTGGATGAATTTGATTGTTTAAGCAATACCTAATGTTATATAGCTCAATTTGAAAAGTAAAGAGCATAATTCAACACAACAAGTGTTACCCGTTTTACCTATATGCATTTTACTGCATCACTTTGAGGCAGATTGTGTACAAATTGAATTTGTACCCGTATCCGTGGCTCAGTGGTAGCGTGTAACACTATATGTACTTATACGCCTTCCATGTATCTTTCATATGTTTGATTCATTCGTTCGCCCTCAGGTATATGGAGGCGATATACGAAGTTATTCCGGTAATCACTGGGTGGTTTCTACGATATGATGTACCGGGTTTCCACTGCATATAGGTAGGCCAGAATAAGAAATGTACAACCCATCGCCATATAAGTGAAACATTGTTAAGTACGAGGTAAAACACTTACCAAATTAACAAGCAAACTTGTTGAGCTATAAATAATTTAATTCAGTTTTAACTTTATCGTACCTGTTCAAAATTTTTGAGAAAAGGTGTGTTCGATTAAAGATTGACTTTTGTTGTTGTATAAAGTAGATCGGTAGGGGTCAAACGGGCGATTATGTTCATTGACAAAATAACGCCTAATTAAAAGTAGTGCTTAAAGCTTCAATACGTCTTTTGGAATTAATTGCAATACCTTGTTCTGTAACAGAGCTGTAAACCATCCACATATTGTCAGTGAGACTGGACTCGTACTTTGCTTGGAACGGTTGTTTTCCATTTTCCTGACCATACGGTGTGTAGTGATTTACTAAGAATGACATTAATCCAACAAAGAACACTGCCGCCAGTGTTATCAACCACACCACTACAGAGAATGGTTTCAAAGTTTGGAATAAACTCTTATTTTCCTTAAAGCCTGGTGATAAAGTCAGAATACCAGTGCTACTCTCTGAGAATGGTACGGTGAAATCTATCACCTGTTCTCGCAATGATGAAATGGTAAATGGACCAATAGCCATATCAGCTTCCTGAAAAAAAACCCACGAATTTTTAAAATTAGAATTTTGTGTTGAATTAATGTTAAATGCCTTTGTCTGCAATGTTACGGGCGATTGTCATTTCAACATGGCATTATATGACGTCATGTTCATTCTTGCCCACTTTTGGGAACCCAAACATCTGTCTTGATTTGCATTAAGCTTGATTGTATTCACCAGTATAATAATTATAATAAAATTCACTTTGAACCATCGTATTTTTAATTACCTGTCAATTTCACCAGGTTTTTTGCTATTCAGTTGGACTGGCAGTTTGTGGATTACTGCCAAATAACATCTTTTATTTATCGTTTGGCCGCACTCACATGACAATAATAGCACGTGCCAATTGGGAATTCAAAAAACGCAAACCAATTTGCGGATAAAAACTACCTCCACACAGGGAACATCTCACCAATTCTACATTATCAGAGTAACTGTGTCGAATTAAATAAATTTAGCCTTAAAAGAGAGACATACTCCTCTGTAAACCATTCCAACCATTCCATTCCAAGTACCGTCAGGGTTTTGGGCTCCAAAGAAGTCATCAGGTGGCTCTACCAGTGTGTAGCTGTATCAACAAAATAGTAACAGATATTCAATGCCTTATTCATCATTACTTTAGCTGGCCATGTGCAAATATATCAAATATGCTATTCGGGGATACAATTGCATGACGTATTGACGTTCACTCCAATGTTTTGTTATAGTTCGGACGTTATCCATGGTGTGTCCCGGAGTCTCACTGTTCGAGCCAACAATTTTGTTCGGTTTAAATTTTATGCAACTATCATATATATATATATATATGTGTTTTGTTCGATTTTCAGTTGTGGTTACAATATTATCTGTAAATATGACTTGTCTTCTTGACATAAATAACAATTCCACCACATTATGTCTGTGTCGGCGAATTGGAGGGAAATTATATCCACCTGATTTCAATGCGATATCATTAACAGATCCATGTAATCAAGGGCCAAAGCTTTGGAACCATTGTAGCGCCGCTTAGTGTAATAAAAACGCTTAGTGTAATAATAATTACACTAAGCGTTGCGATTGCAACGCTTAGTGTAATAATGTTACACTAAGCGTTGCAGCTGCAACGCTTAGTGTAATTTTATTACACTAAGCGTTGCAATTGCAACGCTTAGTGTAATAATTGTTACACTAAGCGTTGCGAACGCAGCCGTGACATTCGTTATGTTTGCAAATGAAACGCTTAGTGTAATAAATATACTGTGATCGAGAATCATAAAAAAATCTATCATAATAAATGATGTCCCTGTGAAACATGCAGATATTATAATTATTTACACATTAACACATTACTTTTGAGTATAGTATATAGCCGGTCGCTCGCTAGACCACATTCAGTACAAGACAGGTTTTTTGTG
>JAVFBX010183180.1:0-14247 GCA_034783855.1 Mopalia kennerleyi
TCAAATCACATGCAGGCTACATCAGAACAGATATAGGATTTGGAATATTGATCAGGCTTGGACGTTTTAATTACAATTCTGTCTATCAATCACAGATGGATGTCAAAGCTTGTCACACATACAGTAAAGGCACAAATAGTAAGTACAATTAGAGTATGAGTAAATCGTGATCAGATAAATCAATCAATAGAGGTATAAAAGGTCTTTGATTCTTATCGACGGGTTTCTTGTCTCTTGCCACGCTAACCGGTAAATATTTCACACACAGAATTTGATTGCAAACGATAACGTTCCTTCATAAAATTCCACTTAAACTCCGTCAGATAAAACATAAAATGTTTTAATATGAAATATTTGAAAACTATTTAAGTTTTGATTGATTGATTGGTGTTTTACGCCGTGCTTAAGGGTATTTCACTGATATGACGGCAGTGTATTCCAACAATAATTTACACTAGCTTAACCAAAATGTGAAGGCTTTGGATAATGTTGGAAGTTAATTTTACTCCAGTGCTAAGTAAATACAGCATTGCTATTCTTCTAACAAACTGCCCGTAGCCAGAGGGCGTTAAGTTTTGATAACAAAGGAACTTTTGAATTGCAAATGATTACAACAAAGTTATTAGGCATAAAGTGACATTTCAAAGCAGATGTTTAAAGCATGCAAAGTATATCTACAGTAGTTCCACTACATATGAACAGACTGTGTTCATTTGTCGACCACATAATTTTATACATGGAAGCCTAAACCCGTGCATTTGTTTGTTTGTGTGGTCTAGGTTTAACGTCGTCCTCAATGGTATTTCACTTATATGGCGACGGATTGTCCACGTTACACTGTTCATTGCTTAAATACGATGGACAGCTGGAAGGAAACTTCGTAAAAAAAAATAATGCATAATCCTTCGAAACATAAACATATAATTTAGGTTCCAACATATACATGTTTTATTTAAAGAGGTCCAGAAGAAAAAAATAAACCTACAGGGTTTTATTACAATGTAGAATTTATAATGTGTGTAATTGTAATTGCAGATGTGCACATGTGATATTTGTTTGATTAGGGATTTGCAATGAGCTTCAGGTTTCACTCATATATGAAGATGAGCCAGGGCAATGGTTGAACGGAAACGACAATCAATATCACCGGCAGCAAATAATGACACGAGAGGACAATCACAAGACACACAACAAGACTGCTATCCAATGGGTTTCGTGTTGCTCCGTGCCACCAGAGCAACAGTGACTTATTTGTCCTAGGAAATGTATATTGCCACGATCAATTCGTAAACATATTAATGATCCAATGCTGTCGAATTGTTGCGAAAAAAAAGGTTTAATAAGAAGGAAAGTGTCATACCTTAAGTACAATCGTTGAGATTAGAATGTCCAATCTTGTCCTATAGGCCTACTGGGATGAGAAGCCAAAATGTAAAGTTGTCATATGATGGACAGTTTCTTACCGACTTCCTCTGAAATAAATAAATATTCTGCACATTAGTATAGAAATAGATATCGGACACAATATACTAAATATTACATGTTTAAATGATTCGCTCCATCTAATCAGCAACTGGTTGCCACAAACGAAAGATTACTCAACATGCGGACTTGGAACTACCGTTGTGGTTATGCCCTTGGGGGACACACGACCCAATATAATCGCTCGATCGGGGCGATCTGATTGCCAGCGAAAGTTTTTGGCCGACTTGAATTAGTGGGGAAACTCACCTATTCTCTTGAAATGTCAGTTTCCAGGGAGAAAATGTGAAAAATGTTTCAAATGAACATCAAATGATATATATGATAGATTTTTAAACTAATTAGTCTGCAAACCTGAAGAATAAAGTGTTTCCATTCTGAAAAATAAGTATAGTGATTGACATCATAAAACAGGTGTAGTTATGTCCTATAAAAAAGAAGCATGAAATACTCATATCCCGCGCCGATTCACTACATTCAATACGTTGTGACTGAGGAGAGTTATAACGGTGGCAATGTTGATAGGCCTTGCATTGTGGAAAGTTATACACATGCTAATCAGAAGCACAATACTACAGTCCAACAAATACACGTGAACAATATTAAAAACAGAAATTTTCAAATGGTAAAATGCATCCCTTCAGGACTTTATCAGTAGCCTTGCCACGTTTCGCAGATAAATAGTGGGTGGTTGGGCGGGAGCTTCCTGATGCCCTGGTGCTGTCGTTTTTATTGTCAGGCAACTTCAGGAAGAAAATATGCAATGATTCTGTTCTCGGCGTGGAAATAGGCTGGATGGAGTGCCACAATTATTTTGTTTTATTGTCAGGCAACTTCAGGAAGACAAATACGCAATGGTTCTGTTCTCAAAATGAAACCTAAGGCATAAATATCCATGCAGTAAAAGGCACCAGTTCTGGACCTTATGAGTATCTTTGACACGTTCTCGGATGAATATTTACCGGTTTTCAAGTACTGCTCCTGAAATGAAAGTGGGACACACAGATGGACGGACAGCACCCAATCCCATATCCCCTTCCCACTATATGGTGTGGAATAATAAGCTGCTATTTTAATGCACATACACATAGTACAGACAACCAGGTGCAAATAGACAATTATACAATGTTATTAAGTGAAGACTCGGTTCTACTCGAGACACAGGAATTCCCTTCAGTAGTTTACCACGTAAAACACAAACCAGGGCAACCTGTTTTCTTCAATGAAAACCACCCAAGCACCTGTTTTCTTCATCGGACATTGTTTACAAATTTCCACATCCTTCTCTAGTAGGTTACCTCCCTTTTATAAAGTGTTAAGTAATAATAATAATTTTCCTCATTTAAATGTTATAAATTACGTAACCCATAAAATATCAAACTGAAAAATCTCTTAATAATAAAAGGCACCAGTGCAAAACCTGATTAGTGTCCATGCGAAGTTTCATGGAAAAATATTTAATGGTTTTCAAGTTCTGTTCCGTAAACGAAACCTACCCCAACAAAAAATTTAAAAATCTGAAATTTTTAAATAGCAAAAGGCACCAGTTCAGGACCTGATTAATGTCTATAGCAAGTTTCGTGGAGAAATATTTTACGGTTTTCAAGTTCTGCTCTGGAAACGAAACCTACCCCATCAAATCCTAAATGCAACAAATTTACATGGAAAAATTAAAAAATATAAAAATAGCAAAAGGCACCAGTTCAGTACCTGATTAAAGTCTATAGCAAGTTTCATGGAGAAATATTTCACGGTTTTTTAGTTCTGCTCCGGAAACGAAACTCGGACAGACAGCACTCAATCCTAGACCTCCCACCCACTTCGTGGCGGGGGATTATAATGAGACATGGTTTAGCTTCCTGCAGAGTGATTCCAGTGTGTTTAGTAACGAAATGGGGAACTTGGTAATTTTCAACTAGATTTCGCTAGTTTCTATGTGTAATTTTAAATATATATGCCTTTTTGAATTATTACATCAAGGTGACAATAATGGTGAACTGGCAAATTTGATAATCGGCAGCAACAGGAGTAGGGCTGTCATTACTCGGTCTAGTTTACCAATTCTCTGTTATGGTAACTTTTGTTACATCTGAAATATTTACACAAACACTTAAAATTAGACACGAAAAAATAATTAAATATGGTTGATTTGATCAATGAATGGTCAATCTTTAATGTGTACTTGAGACACTTCAGATTCCACACAGAAACTTGATTACTTCTCGAAAATGGTGAATTGTAAACACTTTAAATTTGTTGTATAATAAGTCAAAACTGGACATGGTTGCCATCAAATGCGTTTGGCTAGAATTCGAAAATGTTATTCCAAAGGTGTATTTTTGGTTTTAATACGCTTTCCGAAGGTTGAGCAGACTTAGAAAAGGTACTGAAATCATTTAAAGCAAAATTGAGAAAATATGAGGTATTCGTTTTTAGTTCATAGGCTATTCGACTAAATAAACTAATTTATTTCGTGTTTTGGTAATTACATTATGAGCAAGAGTTTTAACACCCCCATGGGGTGCTTGTGGGGTAACCATGGTAACCAAAACATTTGAAACAATGGCACACTACATGCCATGCTTTAAGGGTGAATCTGTAATAGCACAAGTACAACCGATGGTGAATGTGCCAACCAAGTTTCCGAAAGATAGGCCCTACAGTTTCGAGTTCTGCTCCGGAAACGGATTAGAGCCATGCAGCCAGCTGAATGGACACACAGATTTTTAAAATGATGAATCTGTAATAGCAAAAGGAATGACTACAGTTAATGGTTAATATGCCTCCCAAGTTTCACAAACATAGGCCTTATAGTTTTCCAGTTCTGCTCCGGAAACGGATTAGAGCCAACCAGACGGTTGCTGATCATACCATAATATGAAAAATATTGGGCATATGAAAAAATAAAGCACCAAATATGCATTTTTATTTCTGTCAATACTAATTCAATATGCAATATATATCCAATTTAGTATTAAAGCTTCACCAAATATACATATATTTGTAATCCTGCATTACCAAGCTTTCCAAAAATATCTAAATATATAATATTTCAATGTATATTCTGCGTTATTATGGGCTTAGAACAGTTGGTTTCCTTTAAATCCAGCAAGAACGTAAAAGCTGCTATTAGTTTTGGGATCTAAAAATACTGGGAGTATTTGTGATGATAGGAACCTGCTGTTTTACTTAATCATGGATGTGTGCTACACATTTCTCATTCGCATGTACAAGTAAAGATTTACAGCTCCTTTGTCAACATGTAATATTCAATTCCAGAAGTAAATTGCCAGATCTAGAATTAAATCCTAAATCTAGAGCTAAATACAACATCAAGAAAAATGACATTTGTTATTGATTTTAGTGTTTAGAATTTTTCTGGTGTTTAAAAAAAAGCAGATTAAATTTCTTGGAAATTAACGTATAGATGTATTTTGGTTTTAATATATACATGAAGCTTAAAATTTTATCAGACAACTTTAGTAAGCTCAAGTTTAAAACGTTTTTTTCTTTCAATTCCTCATTGTTTTGGGAACAAACAATCCTTAATGTGGTAGATGTATGAAGCTAACAGTTTATTTTGATTGTTTGATTGGGGTTTGGAGTCGCACCGGTACTTAAAGTTATTTCAGTCACATGACGATGTGCCAGCCCAATGGGTAAGGGAAACCACCCTCCAAGTCTGACTGGCAACAAATAAAGACAAGACAGGACAAATACAGTACAGCCACATTATGTAATACACAGATATCACAAAGAGATTGGGTTCACATCACCCCTTAGCTCTGAGAAACCTTGGAAGCTCCCTCCCAACCCCCACCAGTTTACTTTGAAGACAATAATTCAGCCTATTTTCAAGATATATTTGAGTGCACAACATTTTTAAAATGGCAGCCATGTTTGCTAATGAAATTTAGTCAAACGCACAATACCAGCCATGCTTGAAATTCTTAGTTCTTAGGCCAAATTAATTGTTATAGATGTCCTAGATAACTAATTAGTGTTGCCGGCATTATCATTATAAGTTATACATGCTAAGTTCCCTTTGTTTGGACATTGGTTTGATTGCAGGCTTACATCATAATCAAGGTTGGTAGGTACATGTAGTTACTGCAAATAATTGTGCCAGTAGGCCATCCACCCATCACTCCATCTTTGCAACTGGTGGGTGTTTATTTCATCCATAAGTCTGGTACATTACCATGTAAGTGAAATACCTATAATATGTCAGATAAACACCAAATGATAAAATTGATTCTTAAACTGAAAATAAGATGAGTGAATACCGAAGTAGCCTGTCTTGAAAACCACTTCTGATGAACGGGAGCCACAAACCCGGGTTTCTTAATAGAAATTTGGAACTGATACAGACCATATTAATGTACAGGTAAAATTTTGTTTATTTCTGAAGACAAAAAAGTACAAATACAAGATTTAAAGGAAGAGGCTGTGATATGTTAAGGCAGGCAAGGCACGGATATGGTGGGAGCAATCTCCTGACTATCAGCCTGTAAGAGTCTCACACTACTGTCACACAGTAACATTCAATGATCAGCATAACCAATCAGTCCATATTATAAACAAGGGCACTTGTAAGAGGCACTAGCCACTGGCGTTCATACTCTTAGTTACTAACTAATTACTCTAATTTAAGTACAAACCTCTGCTATGTTATTTTCATTTTCTCTGCTACTAATCAACATTGAAGCACCTCAGGGAAGAGCGCATTAGTTTAAATTTAGGCTAATTTTGATCAGGTTTTATTCAGATAGGAGCACAATCAAACAAGTTTTTATTCGCTTATTCAATGTTTCCAACACAATAAGAGTTTAGTATAATCAATGAGTTACAGAAACATTTTTTTATATTAAAAGGTCATTATTTTTGTTTGTTGGTGTCATTGTACAATCACGACAAAAACATGATGTATAATATCTACAATGTTTATCATGACAACAAACATAAGAGTTTGTTATAAATATTCCATGAAACTTTAAATATTTAATACTTTTATCTTGAATACTGAAGTGGAACAACATACAAGTTTAATGAGTCATTGTGTTCACCATAAAATGTTAATATCAAAATTTTAAAACTTGGATATCATATATTGTTAAATAAATAACTTAAAAATTACGTAAAAATACTGTTACATACAAAACTGTATAATTATCATGCCTTAAAAATAAGGCTAACACACTGATACATTGTACACAAAGGTAACAAACATTCTTGTTATAGTCACAATAAAACACTAATAAATATAAATAAATACAGGTAATACAATATACACATGTAGAGATCATTTTTCACTTGTTCATCTGATTAAATCTTTAGCTTGTTCAATATCCAAGCAAACTGTCCCTTTAAAAACATATAAATAAATTGCCAAATAAAAATGCTTTGTTAACAATGTTTTGGGTTGTTAATATTCACAAATATACCCCAGAGCTAAAACAAAAATTACATAGTGACTAAAATTGTACTCTTAAAACAAAAACTGTATATAGAAACACATGTCTACATAAACTAAACGATACGACAAAAGCCGTAAATCCTAAATGTTCTTTAAAATCTAACTCTGTTTTTCAGCAATTAAGCACCAGTTTGCATGATCAAAATATGAGTGAATGATTGTTAACTCTGGGACATGGGTACATATCAGAGCCTCTAATTCACCTTCTTTAAACACATGATAGTATCGTTGTAAAGACATGTTGTGAGATGAACTACCTGTACTGTAATTAGACAAATTAGTCAGACATGCTGACAGACTGGAAGTAAAATCATCAAAAACCTCTTCATTGTTCACCTTAATATTCATGTCTTGTTTAATTGTACTCGGTACATCACATGGATGATTTACCTTAGTAACAACTGATATTTCTTTATTTATACCATCTTGTGATTTTATGTGACTAGTCTTCAGTGGATCTCCATGAACCGTGTCTGGCGGACGTGGGTACTGGACAACAGGATCAGCACTTTGAGCACTAACTTTACATTGTGCAGCACAAGGCAGCTGGTAATTAGCACCATGTTTGATGCATTGGGCACAAGGCAGAAGCTTTTCAGTAGAAGATTTTAAATCCTCTGAAGAATGTTGCAAGCACTCACAGCGTTTACAACAATACTGTAAGCAAGAGCAAGGAAGATAGTTTTTTACTGACGGCAAATGATTATCTGATATCTGGTTTATAGCGGCCACTGGGTGAGCTAGTTGTTCCCTGGTATCTTCTGCAGGCTGTTCGCCTTGAGAACAGGCTGAGCCATGACATTCAAAACTGTTTCCTTCAACAATGGTATCTTTCCCAGAGAACTGGCTGCTCTCCGGGAATTGTCGCACTATAAACTCTCTTGCTAAACTATCATGTTTGTTCTCAGAGTTAAGTAGTCTACAAAATGACTTGAAACTTGTTAAATCGTCCTCTAAATCCTTTGTACAATTCCTGTAATAATCTAACCAGCTGAGTTTATCCTTTTTCTTCTTTACAAGCGCACTAACCTTAGTCTTTGGCATAAAAAAAGTTTTCAATTTAAGTAGAATGGATGTATCTTCTATTGGATGTATCGTTGTATCGCCTATAGGTTGCTTCGTTGTGTCAGAGACTGTTGGAATGGTATCGCGTGTTCCTATATTGGGAACTGTCAGAACTGGGACAGCTTCTATCTTCCTGTTCTCAACAGGAGGACCGCAGAGAGATTTAACTGAAATCCTCTGTCCTGGCATGTGATGTGAGCCTTTGTTGGCAGTTTTATGAAAGGAATGATTCAAATGGTTTGGCGGATCTTTAACAACAGTATGTTTTGATGCTTGTGACTTGAACTGTTGAAGTTTTTCAGTTTGTTGTTTATATCTGGTGTGTTGTGAGGAAACATATCGGGTGTTTCGATGGAGGAGGCGTAATGTTGAAGGTCGGACGGGTGGAGCTTGTTCACATGACAAACCATTAACATCAGCTTTATGCTTACTTCCCTTGGGATGGTGATCACATATTGTCCATTTCTCTTCACCATTTTGTCTTGAACTGGTAGGCTTTGAATAAGTATTTGCCAGAAAGGAGTTTTCAGCTGTAAACTTAGATGTAGTGTCAACTGAAGTGTGTTGTTCTGTTAGTATGGAATCCTGGGTAACCTCGTCCTCACTGATTGAACTGGTACTGGAGACATCAGAACTGGTACTGTGTGAAAACTTGTTACCTGGCAACATTAAATAAAACTGTGTTAAACTAATGCTACCACAAAAACAAATGCTTAGTTTGAAATCCCTGTTGGCTTTACTTGTGATATTCGTTGAATAAGACTACAAAGATTAAAATACCTTTATTCCATGGTTGAAACTAATACCATGGAAACTCATTTTAAACTGAAAACAGTATTCTGCAATGTAGGTACAAATTCACTCGGTCTAAAATAGACAAGTCCCACACAGTGGAGCTAAGAGCTGATATCTGTTGCCACTTCAAATTAAAAATGGACATGCTTGAAATTTTGTTGCTGCATCAGGTGTAAACGCACATGTTGCGAGAAGCCTGTCAATTACTAAAAGCACCATTATCTGATGTGCAAGAGGCACCAACAATTTTGGGGGATAATATATTTTTTGTTTGGAGTTGCGAAAAATGGCTGGTGTTAGCATTTTCATCCCGCTTCCTTGTCAAAATTGATTTGGATTAATACCATAAAAGATTAAAGCTTATACGCCATTGATGACTGTATATTGAAAATGAATGTGATTTTAAGAACACAGGATATACAAATAGACTGGTGAGTAGGCTTGTAGGTTCGTTCACTATGTTGCCTTGATGGACAACAGTTGTTAGGCTGCACAATAGCTTTTCAGCAATGGAATTCAGTTTTCATGCAATAAATTGTAATCAAATTCAGTTTTCAAGATCACATAAAGTTTTGTAAAGTTTGGACAACCCGTATACCAACATTTAACTAGGGATGATCAAACAGCCTTTCCTTTATAAAGTGAATGGACAATAGAGAATAGATATACCTACATTTAACTGAGGGATAATCAATCATTTATACCCAATTTTTTAGATAAAACCCAACTCACTTCTACATCTAGTTCGTTGGTTAGGTTTGGTCCAGGGTACAAGAACATCTTGACCATCAAACTGAAAAACAAAACAGTTGATCTATTTTACACCAAGGCCATAGGAAGCTTTCTCTTAATAAAAAAAGTGATTTATTTTGGTGTTTAAGGACATTTCATTTATAACAGTGCGAACAGTACAAAGACACAAACAGAAAGTGTGAAGTGTTTTGTTCTGTTGAAAAATTAATGTTCCTTCATCAGTTATTTTTTAAACATGCTGCCCTGTCTCACAAAAGAGAATAGGAATGAGACAGTCTGCTGTAAAAACATCACCTTTACCTGTAATATACTTGTCTATATATTTTATAAGCCATTAAAGATAAGTTTCTCAAGCCCTGGTTGTTGCGACAAGAACTAACCCTGCGATGTTTTTGCTCAAATGCCCAAACACAGATAAGAAGGCGGCCCCCAGGGCGAACAATTCTGCAGAGTTCCTTCAGGGCTTGGATACGTCTTTCTACTGTAGAGAAATGATGGATTACAGCCACAGAGATGAGAGCATCAAAAAGGTTATCTCGGTAGGGCAGGTGTAGATTATCTGCCACCAATACATCATGACCTCTGTCTCCAGCTATCTTCACCAATCCTTCACAGCGATCCGATCCCAGTTTCCACACTCGCTTGTTGATATTCAAGTAACGACCATTGCCACAGCCTACAATAAATATCAGTAAAAACATTGATAACCAGTTTAAAGTAATACACGACATATTTGAGAAAGGTTTAATAGTGGTGAAAAGTAGAAGATCTGAACAGGGACAATAAAGATGCGTTGAGTTGGTTATACAGCAACCAAAATGACATGCTTCTTTGAGTCAGCAGGACATTGCGACTAGAACAAAACAGATGTATTTAAATCACATATGTATTCACAGGATTGGATTTAGTCCACAAAGTGTGATAGCATCCAAAGTAAACTCACCTATATCTGCTACGAAAGCTCCTGTCTCCAGATTCTTGATAAACTGTTTGACTTTAGGCCAGGGAGTATGACTGATATGAGTGAAGTGAGGTGCAATCTCATTATACACCTCCTCAACATGTGTCTTCTCCAACTCGTCCATATCAGGCGTGGTCATGTCTCTCGAAACATCTTACTATACTCTCCTCCTCCACTATGGACCAGCACTTTACCTGATCTATCAGCCACTATTCCTCACCACACCCCTTCATCGTCATTCAGTTTTATCAGCCATTCATCAATCAGAAAGCAGCCATTTTGTTTTCATTCATAGCCCACCCCTCCTTCTGAAAATAAAAATTAAATTTACTTTAATTTCAGGTACTGCTACATGTACAGGCTCTACTTCAAATTCCATGATTTATATGTTAGTTTGTGAATCGATGAACTGCCAGCCATATGGGTTTATTCGGTTATTTGGTTGAGGTTTAACACTGTATTTAAGGTTATTTCAATCACGTGATGGCGTGCCAGCCAATGGTGGGTGATGGAAACCCCCCTTGCCAACAAAAACAGACAAGACTGGACAATCACAGGATGTAGTAAAAATGCATCAGAGAGACCTGGAAGACCTTATCAGAATACAAAAAATTTATTTTTCACTCTGACACATATTTAACTGTTAACAAGTGCTTAAAATAAACAAATAGCTTGATTTTTCTAGAGATGTATATGTATCACATGAAGATGTTCTAATAAATTATAAACTGTAACAAATTAAATCATATCTTGAAAATGGAATAAAATTTTTCCAAAGCTTGATTGTCGGTTATTTTCAGTTTATAATAAACTAAATCAGTGTTGTAAGCTTATATAATATGCCTGTAGCACCATTGAACTCGGAATGATCCCATCTTACATGTAGCTTGGAGCTAAACTCCATTCAATCAATAATTAAATTTCTCTTTTGAGGATTTTACCCCGAACTAGGTATATGTACATATTTTACAATGGATTCTTGTAGCTTGTACATACAGGTACAGTAAGACAAAAACTGTTTCATATCTATAGAAAAGTAAGTCAGAGTGGCAATCACTTTAGACAAGTACACAAGAGAGTGAGGAACTGGTTTATATAGACAAATAAACAACTCTGAGAGGAAAAAAACTAGACTGAAAGCTTATTGAATCAGTAATCAGTTTATAGTAAACCCTCATCATAAATCTTATAAAGCTTTTTATCTAATTAAATTTACAGCAGAATGTTTTAGTATACAAACATAATACAGTACATATAGATTGCAAGCAAAGTTAAAAATATGACAGAAAACGCTTTCTTCAATGTGATCACAATTTTACCAATTTTGTCTAGTGTACCAGACATAAGACAGCTAGCCTATCTGGATCTATCTGATAATCAGTTACTGTATGTGAAAATACAAGTAATTAAGTTCCAGTGGACACAAATTGGTTACCAGAATAAACAGCTCAGTCATAATGCATAGATCTGCACCATGTGAAAGCTGCTGCGTGACTGGATAGACCTTAACAGCCAAAGTTAAAACCTGGAGAATCATCCCATACATGTTCTGTTCAGCTACTGTAAATGTGACCTTCTGGCTCATAGTTAATTACAGCTCTGTTAATACTGGGCAGACAAATCACGGGCATCTAACACAATACACACACCAATTGCAGAAAATCTATAAAACATCCATCACCATAGCAAGGCCTCATAGCACACAGCAGGTATAGCTGATCTATGGTTTATCTATTGCCATCACAAACTACACATCTGCTTGCATCCATATATACATAAACAACATGGATTAGCTAAACACTACAAACACCAGAAGCAAAACTGTTTGTTTCAAAAATATTTCACATAATAGATAAATAATTTGCACACCTTGAGCTGTGAAATTCATCTGACCTTGTCTCAATTGAATAAACACATGTAGCACAATACTCACACAGACAACAATGGAGACTGCTTAGTATAACAGACAGAAATCTGTCTTCAGCATGTCCTTGGGTAGCACTCACTAGAAAGCAACAGGTAGATCGTGTCAATAGTTCAGCCTAGTCAGCCATGATCAGTACAATACTTCAACTACATGTACAAAACACCTGCACATGAACATGTAGAGATCACCTTATAAGGTTATGGATGCTGACCCTGGCTTCTGTACATAACAAGTCACTTTATTACATGATTACATACCACATGTAGCTGGCTGTTAGAAACAGCATTTAACTCAGAGGCTGGTTGAAGTAAATCTACGGCTGATTAGTTGTCCCTAGATTTAGTTAAATTTGCCTTGAAAATCTTCAATGTACACCAATTTCATGCCAAAAATTTTCAATTCGGGAGTTAAATATATTCAATATTATATGGAAAATATTCAATTTTTGTAAGCTTGGCTTGGACTTCAATTAACCTCTGTAACTCTATATGGATCCGGGTGAGTGTAATAGAGTAAAGTTCAACATGTTCATTGTTTAGGAATCACATTATGAAATACTTGTTTATTTTTTTAAAAACAGTACTAGCATCTATGGATCATCTTTGCCTGTAATACATATTAACATTTAAAGTCCTCATGGACACTGAACTAATTATAAAAGATTGTAAGTTTGTAAACCTATTAAAACTACTAGCCAAATAAAAATTATTTTTTTTGATATAGCTATTATTAAGGATTTTGAGGTTGAAATACATTTGTATTTTTGCTACACTTTAATAATCCTTGTATATAGTAGAAAATCCGGTACTGCCCATCATGATATGTCATGAGATACATTCAAGGTTACACAGGTATCATAATCAAATTGATGAAGTACACATACAAAGCTTAAGCAGGCTATATCACTCCACTGATCAATGTCTAGTGGTTTACAGGCGGCCGGTCCAGTATAGTGAAAAATTGCTAGTTAAGTGATAAAGTGCTTATTAGCTCGATCATGTCATGTTGGAATGACATTATGTTAAGTCAAATCACTCAAATAAACCCACCTTTGCTACAGCCTACAATGTACACTGTCAATTGGCCACACTGCATTAACACCGGAACGAAGACATAATGGAGAATTATTCCAAGAAAACAATAAGCTTATGGTGGTGGTCTGAGACATGCAGGACTCTTGTCTGGCTACAAGATCAGAAAATCTAGTTAGTTTCAAACTCTGTGAGCATTTATAGTCTGAAGGCTATGAGTTAGTTTGAAAATATGTGTGCATTAGTCTGAAGGCTAGTTAGTTTCAAACTCTGTGAGCATTAGTCTGAAAGCTAGTTAGTTTCAAACTCTGTGTGCATTAGTCTGAAAGCTAGTTAGTTTCAAACTCTGTGTGCATTAGTCTGAAAGCTAGTTAGTTTGAAACTATGTGTGCATTACTTATGAATGCTAGTTTAGTTTGAAACTCTGTGTGCATTAGTCTGGAGGCTAGTTTAGTTTGAAACTCTGTGTGCATTAGTCTGGAGGCTAGTTGGTTTAATACTTTGTATGCATTAGTCTAGAGGCTTGTTAGATTGAAACTCTGTGTGCATTAGTCTGAATGCTAATTAGTTTGAAACTTTGTATGCATTAGTCTGAAGGGCAGTGAAGGCAAGTTGGTTTGAAACTCTGTGTGCATTAGTCCAAAGGTAAGTTAGTTTCAAAGTCTGTGTGCATTAGTCTGGATGTTTGTTTGTTTGTTTGATTGGTGTTTAACGTCATACTCAAGGGTATTTCACTTATATGACGACGGAGACAAAA
>JAVFBX010183191.1:0-14247 GCA_034783855.1 Mopalia kennerleyi
CCCAACTTAAAAAAGTGGAGGAAAACATGGCTGATTACGCTGGTAAGATCAATTAACTGTTCAGGACTTCATTTTTAAAACCTAGCAAAACTTCATTTTATGGATAGTCCACCGCTTTATATTTTTCATAAGCAAATTATTTATTTTGGTTGATTTATGAATATTCCTAATTTAATTGATTGAATGTGAATTTTAAGAATTTTGCTTTGTTAAACGCAGATTTAAAAAAGGCACTGAAACAAGTGTTTTTAATGTGTTTGTTTACTATTTGATGAGGATAGGTTATTTTCGGTGCCGTAACTCTTAAAAAAGGACAAGCCCATAGCATAGGCTTTGTGACATCACCACATATATTGTGGCCGCAAGAAAATGCAGTAAATACGATTTTTGGTTTTCCAGATATCTGTCGCCAGAAGGAGATGCAATTTCAAATGGTTGGAGCGATCGAAAAGGAGGATGTTGTTTTAGTTCGTTCTTTGATCGCAGAGGGGGTTAATACCAACGCGGCCATAATTTTCACTCGTACGCCATTGGTGCACGCGCTAGAAGATTATCACGAGGAAATCGCCATCACATTGACACAAGGTGGCGCTGATGTTCATACAACAGAGAAAACTTTCCCTTACAGAAGTCCTGTGCACATCGCCGCTCTAAACGGCTTGGTGAAGGCGCTTCAGGAATTGTACAACCATGGAGCTGACGTAAATGTACAAGAGGCGACCGCCATGGAACCGATCCACTTTGCGGCTTGGCGGGGTCACGACGATGTCGTAAATTGGCTCTTACAACATGGCGCAGATCCAGGCTCACGTGATGATTTCCTTCGAACGCCATTACACAGAGCTGTCGAAGGGGATCATCATGAAGTGGTTAAAATTCTTATTTCTAATGGAGCGGACATAAACAGTAAAGACAGATTTAATTGGACCGCATTATTCCATTGTGTTATGTGTGATAAAACTAAAATGGTCAAACTTTTATTAGAATTGGGTATAGAATCAAATACGGTCAGTAACACGGGGAATACCCCTCTCCATGCCGCTTGCGCAAGATTACGTCCTGTCTTGACAAAGATCCTGTTGTCTGCTGCCCCGGATCCGGTGCGCAGAAAACGGAGAATTCCATTTCCGGATTTCGAAGAGCAGCTCAACGTTGGTGATTTTTCGAGCCGCTTTGAAATCGCTGAAGCATTGATTGACAACGGTGCTGACGTGAACACGAAAAACAACGAAGCTTTCACTCCTCTCTACCTTGCGCTGTTTTTCGGCCAGAACGTAAAACTTGTGGAATTTCTCCTACATGCTGGCGCACGGCTGTCACAAGAGAGTTGGCTGTCGCAGGAATTATATCGCCAGGTTGCGGCTGAGAAAGGTTTTCGGGACATCCTTCAGTCCCTAGACAACGCGCGAGAGCACCCGCCATCTTTAATCAACCAATGTAGAACGTGTATCAGAGATATTTTGGGGAGAAATATTCAAATGAAAATCAATTCACTTCCAGTGCCACCAAAAATTAAGAACTATTTAAACCTCGATGAATTTTATGAAAATTTTCCAACCGTTGTAACATGAAAAGGGGAAAAAACGCCTGCTAAAATATAGTGTGCCATATTGTTGTTAGCCTATGCATTTACGTTTATATAACTTATTGGTCATTAGTCATTACCTTCTATCGAGATGTCTGTAGCTTACCCATAACACAACTCGATATGCTGTCTTTTAAAAAACTTGTCTCTGGGAGTTCATCTAGAACATAAGACAATTCATCGATTTTAATTAATCTACACCCCTGTACCAGTGGGATTGTTATTGTTTTGGTTTTTTTTAAATATTGCTTATTTTTTCTTGCCATACAGCGAATATCTGGTTTGCTATAATTAATCTCTATTTTATATACCATGTAAATGGCCATTTTCTTCTTTCAAGATGTAAATAGGTTGGTTGCCCATAACAACTCGAGAAAAGATCTAATTAGAAACTTGTCTCGGAGTTTTTCTAGAATAGGAGATTGATTGATTGATTGGTGTTTAACGCCATTTTCAGCGCTATTTCAGCTACGATGTGGCGTGAACATGTAGTCAAATCTCTTTTATCCAACATTCTTGTTTTTAAAGATAAATTTCAAACGGACTGCACCACTGGCAGTAAACATAAAAAATAGAAACAAATCAACCGAAAGGGATATACATTTAATAATGTTAACACTTTTTGTGTGTGTGTGTTTATTCATCGGTTTTAAATCATCGACATCCCTGTGTCACTGAGATTTGAATACATTTTTTACAATATGTGCCTTGTAGACTAATATATATCAATATTTTGTAATGCTGAGCATTTACAATGTTATTGTTTTTCCTGTTTAGAATGCTGTGCAATATTAAAATTTGAAAGCATGCATAATATTTAAATTTAAATTGGTGCTAATAATACTTTAGTAGCATTGCCCTGTTAAACCGTGAGATTTATATATATATATATTTTTTTTTTTAATGTAGAGAAAGGAACACTATCTTGCCTCCCCCGGGATTCGAACCCGGGTCTTTGGGTAGCAAGGTCATCGATCTAACTGTCTCACGACATAACGACCCCGAATGTTCATCCAATTGAAGGCCGTAAAGTTTTCTGACACACGCTCCAAATAGATCTTTTTAATTGAGGAATTGTCCATAAATTTTTTTTAATTTTTTATTGATTTGGTTGTTTTATACTATATATAGTTTAAAACGTTAAAAAGCAGAACAACAGAGTCATCTTGGGAGACTTGTCTTACTGTTGCAAAGCCTTACATGTATAAACTTGGCTCAACTTTTAGTGATATAGCTGTCAAATTAGTGCTACAGTTTTAATGATGAAAATGTTTTTAGAGTGCTGTGATTTTTACAATATTGTTGTTTTATCTTTTTATTAAAGTGCGACTAGTGTTCCCAAAAACTTGATTTTGTTTTAATGAAATGTATAGTGCTTTCTGAACGAGAAGTTGACATTAATCTCCGGCCATGTAAGTGAGTCGGAACTAAATGGCTTCTCACCGTTTGTCCTTCTGCCTGTCCAACCGACATATTTTCTGTCCCATATATAACGCGTGAGCGCAATATCTCTGGAACAAACTTTTCAACTTATTATATACGTTGTGGATGACTTTACACCAGCAAGCTGATAATCGTTCGTCACTATCACAGAAGCTATCGCCTATATTGTAGGGGTTAATAACCAAAAACGTGCTGTTGCTTGTTTGTTTGATTTGGGTTTAACGTCGTACTCAAGGGTATTTCACTTATATGACGAAGGCTTGTCCACTTCACACTGTTCCTTGCCCTAGTATGGTGGAAAAGCGGGAGGAAACCTCGTAAGCCACATCTTGCCGGAGCCACATCTTGTGACTCACTCATATACCTGAGGATCGGCAGACGGACTCGATCCTGTGAACGGTAAATCGAAGTAGGCGTTAGAAAGCGCGCTCGCTAACCACTACTCCACGGCCGCGATACCCGCCTGTTTGTCCTTCTCTCTTTACTCCAAGGGTAAACTACTTTATTTCAAGTCGATAAAACTCACGTCAAGCCCTGGAAACTTTTTTCCAAGACGGAGATAACCTTTACTCCAAGATCAAAATAGTTTATTGACTTACTGTGGTAGCCACGGGAGAGAATTTAACCAGTTGTGTTATACAACTAGTGTGTTAATCCTATTCACCAGAGTAGAAAGAAAACTCGAGCAACTGACAATCTGTTCCAGAGATCGGGTTAGACCAAGAATTCTTTCAACAAAATTTGGACACTGACGTAAAGAATTTGGCCACCTTTACATCATCTCACGTGAGGATCTGATCAAGGATCTGCTCTTGCCATTTTTCCAGGACAATGCATTTCAAACATTTCATAGAGCATTTACATGCAATCTCCTATCTGTGCAGGAGGTCTATTTCGTTTAGTTTCCATGTTCTCCAGACCCCTCTACGATGGAACAGAAAAGTTAACGAAACAATAGTTAACCGTTTTAACTTATTTTTAATGCTATTGTTTAACAACAAGCGTACAACCACGTCAAATTATTATTAATAATGGTACTGCAGGAAAATCTCTTATGTTTTTAGCACAATTATCAAAGGGATTATGTTTGTGACCCTTTTCTCTGCGCAACGTCAAACGACGTCGCACTTTTAAATTTTATTTTGCGTTGATGGCGTCACACATGGTATGAGCCTATGGTAGAAAATGCATTTGCATGGTGTTAAATGTATTGACAGCATTTCAGAATCTCAGATGTCAGCGCTTCCCGTATCGGACGATATATATATTTCAGATGGCCAACCAATCCATGTGTTTATGTCGGAAAGTTATTCTTGTGATAATATGATGACGTCATTGGAGCTACATTATTACTAAATTACTTACAGAGAACAAAATTTGTATTATTTACAACTAGTCATTCATATATAAAAGGAACGGTGTTTTGTTTAAATGGGATTTTACAAGAGAAACGGGCTTGTTTGATGTTTTTTTACTTTATTGATACAAACCCCCGGAGAAATTTGGTTGATTTTCCGGCATGTGCACAAAACATCCGGCGGTTAACATTACACGTGTTCCATGTCCGAACAACCTCGGCCATTTCCGGTTCCGTAAATAATCTTTGATGGAGAGCTTATGTCAATGGCGGCTGTCACAATATTTAATACTCATGAGCTACAGCCACAGGCTTCCTCGCTCTCCACTGTTTAAGAGTTTACCCAGTTTCCATGCCGTTTGCTGTACTCGCGCTAAAATGTAGATGCCCGTCGTGGCTTACAAATGCAGTCAATCTCGGTCTTCTAGTTATCAAACGGTTAACGAAACAGAGGTAACTCGTATGGATTTACTTTCATCATATGACAGAGTTATACACGGGTTTATTGTTTACGTCTGAAGGCTATTCTTGTGTAGATATGATGACGTCATTGGAGCTAGATCATTATTAAAATACCTTCAGGGGACGAAATTTGAATTAATTGCAACAAGTCATACATAAAAAAGGAACAGGGTTTTGTTTCAATTAGATTTTACCAGAGAAACAGGTTTGTTTGATGTGGTTTGTTTTAATACAAATCCGCGGAGTACTTTGGTTGTTTTCCACGCATGCGCAAAAAACATCCGGCAAACATTACACGTTTTCATGTAATATTATTGCTTCCATTCACCTCCGAGATAACTAATTGATGGTTGCTCTTGACACAGTATATCAAGATTATACGCAACAGTTTTTATTTTGAGGTTATAATCTTCTTCATTAAGACGTTGTTACTGCCTTCATGGTATTGACATCAACTTTTTCCATCATCAATATTGGCCAATGTGCCAACATGTGGAGAGCCATGAGTACTGTCTATACAATAATGTATGTGTCCTTAAATTCAGAGCACCACACCACCCCCATCTCTCCGTATCAACTGACTAACTATATTCATAATGAAATAAAGTCAAAATATTGGGGATACGTTTCTAAATGACAGACTAAAGCCTAGATTTTGTCGCGGTTACATCGAGTGAGAACTTCTTCAGATCATTGACAGTGGACCAGTTCGATGGCAACTTACTACTCGTAGCTTTGAATGTAACAGAAACGCGTCGTTGTCTCTTTTGCGTTGTCGTCCCGTTGCAGCTACTCCCGCTGGAATATTCCGCAAGTATCAAGATTTAGGACTTAAATTTTGGATCAAACTCGAGAAAAGAGTGTTCTATTTTCATTGTATTTATTTTTGGTAGTTGAATGCTGATTTATGTTTTTCCAAAACAACAGCTAAAAATGGTTTTATTTGAAAACAATTCTAATCGATCCTCATATAATTTTATATGTAAATTATTCTCTGAAGCTGTTACATTTAAGGTACTGCGATATATTATCATGTATTGCTGTTGCCTGAAAATTAAGGCCCTAGTTCCTAAAATATATCATTTTAAGATTTTCATTGGAGATGTGGGCGTATAACGATCGCCATCACCATTTTCCCGATATAAATGACAGCCTATTGACAGTAAAACATTCGTAAACATTTCTCCGAGACATTGTGCTTTTTAGCCAACTTAAAGTGTCCTTTTCAGTTATTGGTGTGTCTATAATTTGCTACAAACGACCTCCACACATAAATGATCAAAATGGGAAAGCCTAACAGGGATCAGAAGAAAGGCCAGCATGATAGAAAAGATGAAAACTTACCTGCAAATGAAACTCAGAAAAAAACAAGATGGCGCCGTCGATATGAATAGGTTTTATTAACCCTCCCAGTCCGAATATCCTGCACTTCCACAAATAGCGGATTCATACCAAGAAAGTGTGTTAATTGCAATCAAAACACTCGGCGAGAGAGTTTGACCTCCAATAAGCAACATTTAAGGTAGGAATTATAAACTCCATTCATTCCTTACAGACACAGTTGTTTGATCATTGATGAACTGAATAGTCTCCGTTCCGAATTGACTGCCGTAACATCTGAACTACAGGAAGACGCAGGTATAAAGTAGCGGACGACAAAAACAACACTGAACGTCGTTATCGAGCGTGTATAACCTGATAATATCCGCATCGAGGGATTACCAACTGTTGAACGACAAACATGTGAATCACTTATAGCCAATTTCCTCGATGATGAACACTTATGACCATTTGTTGGCAACGCTGATGATCTGAGGTCCATTGAAATAGCGCACAAAATTCTTTCTTGAAAGGATTCCCCGATGGAGTTCTCCTTACTTCATCAGTTCATAGTGATGCTTTACAGCCGTAATGTTAGATATAAAGTGGTGATAGATTCCAAATCCCTGAGACGCCAACATAATACTAGTCCAGGAGTGAACAATAAACTGTAAGTTAATGCCATGGAGGATTTGACTTTGGTTGACTATACCACTAAACGCAGGACAGTACCTATATAATGCCCCAGGCATACAAGGGGTACAAGAAATTTCGTTTCACAGGTGTTGTCCTATGCATAGAGGGTCAGCGGGTTTTACTTGTGTGGCGTCCAAGAGACAATTGAACATCGATTCAGATTATCTGTTAATCTGTGATCCGATTCGTCTAGACATGTTGTCTGAATGAGAACGGTCGTGCAGGCTTACACAAAGTTCATAGCAACTTAATCTGATGGGATTCTATTATTGTCGTTTAATATGTTTGTATATTGCATAATTTCCATACATTTGCACTACCGCCGTTCGGTTAAAATAGAAAAATAAACCTTATTTTCGTTTACCTTTAGTTTCTGCCTTACTTACACATTAGTTGGTTATTTACATGGCGGCAGATAACCACTAAACATACGTACAAAATGGAACACCTAATAAGTTTTTGGTATGTGGTGGTCATTAATGGTAATGAATAAAGCTAGTTGGTAAAATTAAAACAAACAATTGTGTTTCAATTAATAGATATCACGCCCTTTTTAATGTATGCTTAATATCAGTACCAACAATTTGAGTTATGAATCTTATTATAACAGTCTCCGTGTGGGAGAAATTTAGACATTGATTTTACGAAAGGAAATACGTTTATTTCTTCTCATTCAATTAACGTGAGACAGATATCATCCAACTACAAGTTTTCATTAAATTTTTTCGCGTAGAACCTCGTTAGAATTTAATTAATTGTTGACTGCAGTTTATTTTTCGCTGATCGGCGTTGTTGTTGTAATGTACCATTCGAAGGTCGGTAGTCCGATCGATTTTTTTTTACGTTTTACGGTTATTTCATGAGAACTGTTTCATAAAGAGTAAAGTTAGTAAGTTTTGGAAGCTTTTTCAATCAATTCTTACCTTTGTAAATTCTTTTAATTACGTGTAAATACCTGCGATCCATTTCATATTTGTAGCACTCACGAAAATTTTCACACTCCATTCCGTCACGAGCAACAAAGGGCTACAGTTAGGCAGTTAACGTCCTAATACATCTTGATATATGATTTTAGTATTTTATTGTTATTCAGGGATCTCTACATGTTTTGCGTATTTTGGCAATATATTTCAAGCCGTAATTTGTTAATTCTTCAAAAAAATTCAATAAGTAGAAATCGCTGTGATTATTGACAGTCTCGATTGACGTGTCGATGAAGTCCCTCGGCCAATCAAATCATTGCATTTCTCGTAGCTCCGCCCACGGCGTCTCAGAAAACTATAAAAGGCGGCGAGAATCGAGTTTTGATCACTTACGGAGTCTGTATGCGCCATTAACAAATAAATAATAATAATTTTGATCAGTTCTGAGATGGTCTCGAAGCCGACACCATATCCTCAATATATCAAATACAGAAAGTCATTAGGTAAAAATATAAAAAATAAACATTGTGTTCATCATAATATTAACTCTCGTCTGACTGGGGAAAACAAAGTAATTAACATTAAACTGCAAAAGTGTTGTGGAGTTTAGAAAGCGACACCGGACTCGGTGTGAGTAACTTTGACCTTGATTGTAACTTTAACCTTGATGAAAACTCCATCAATGTGAGTGACTTTGACCTTGGTGTAAACTTTAACCTTGACAAAAACTCCTGCAGTGAGTTTTATCCTCCCGCGATAGTTTGACATAGTGGAGAGTGTGAGTGAAGAAAGTTACATCAGACTAGATTTGAAGAAATATTCCTGCATTAGATAAATCAATCTATTATAGAGATTTCATCTCGTAAATGTGCTAAGCAAAGAATAATCATATTGGGCTGGCGACGAACGGCGCTAGGACTGCAGTTGAACATGTACGTTCCCAGGCAGTGACAATACACCACAGTTAGGCGGATTTAGGATTTCCTCTCGATAACTGCGGTTAGGGAAATTTGTCACTCTCAAATATATTTAACGATAAATATAGGTAGTTGAGGTTTTGTGGAACAGGTTCACTGATGGTAGCATCGTTTGGCCAGGAAAGAAACCCAGTAGTTGGTTGACTACGCTCACGTTAACAGATGTCCGACAGTTAGGCAAAACTTGAAGGTTGGCACTCATGCTAATTTAAGGACTTCTGTACATTTACCTGTGGTCTTGAATGTACTGTTTTATTCAGACATTTCCGTGTGTAAGAAGAAAACTATGACACAACGCGTTATAATTTAATAAACATTATGAAGTTTTATTGTTGAACTGAAATAGAGTGTGGTTATTTCTCATTTCTCGCCCAAGAAAGGTATGACCCTGCGGATCACAGAAAAATGCTGTGGTAGCATATCTCAGTCCAACTGCGTCTTCAGTAAACCTAGTACCATGAAGCGGTCGAAGATTGATAAAACCATCTCCAGGATTTTGGAATGAATCATACTTGACACATGATCTTTCATGTGGCTATTCCGTCTTCGGACATAGTTGTGAAGAACCGCATTTGTAATAACAATTGCTTTGTCTGCGAAGAAGGCGCATAGGGCGTTGGAAAACGTGCATTCTACAGAACGCCTGGCTCTGGAATGTCTATAGTTGTAGATACGTCTGTCATCATCCAGGGTTCGGGCTTTAAAATGGCGCATCAAGTACGTTTTCAAAGGAAACGCTTCATGACCGACAATCATGAACAGAATCTGAAATATCCCTTTGGAATGTTAAGCTGTTGCCGTTGCAAAATATCAGATATCACTGAATTCTGAAATACACCGGCATCACAAACCCTTCCATATTGACCACAATCCACCAAGATGAAGCAACAATCTGCACCACCTAATGCCATGAGCACAATACTGGGAAACCCCTTGTAATTATAGAACATATGGATCCACTGTTTACAGGGTTCAGTAGCCCAATGTGTTTCCCATCAAGTGCTCAAACGGCAAAAAGATAATCCCACAAGTCGTCGAAACGTTTCGCTATTTGTTTCCAGTCATCCTCCGACGGCTTTGGCATCTTTCTTTTTGTCCATGTGCCTCCTCAGGCTCGCCTAGTAGGAGTAGAGCCAAATCTTCTTCGTCCGAAGTGTCCATTTGAGAGGCGCCAAAGGACCGAGTATAGGGCGCGCGTGTCACTCGCCGTGCCCGTATAGCGAATACCGTATACTCCTATGTGAACTCAGCCTTATGTAAATAATCTCGGGCGATGATTGGGTAAATTTTTATAGCATACAATCACGGGAGGTAACTCGCGTGGATTTATTTTCATCCTCCACGTGTTTGGCCTGAAGGTTATTCTTGTGTTGATATGAGGTCATTTGAGCTACATTATCATAAAATGACTTACAGAGTACAAAACTTATTATTTGCAAAAAGTCATATATAAGGAATTGTGTTTTGTTCAAATGTGATTTTACCCAAGAAACGGGCTTGATTGGCGTGTTTTGGGGGATATAAATCTGCGGAGTACTTTGGTTCATTTCCAAACATGTGGCCACACGTTTTCGTATAATATTATTGTTTCTATCACCAGAGATAACTGTATATATCCGTAGGGAAAGTGTCGATTATTGGCTTGGGGTTAACGTCGAACCAAAAGGTATTTCCTTATATGACAACGGGTTGTCCACTTCACACACCCCGGAGAGTGTCGAATGATGTTCCGACATGGATTAAGCCATTGTTGATTTTTTGTTCAATTGGTACATTTTTTAAGTTTCGTTGATTATGAAACTCCAGGAATTTGTTTGCCATTAAACATGGCTGTACTCAACAAAACTTGACAAATGTGGGCTTAACGAAAACGTGCAGTCGAATGCGCTTTTTGACAATCAATGCCTGGCACACGAGGGCGTCGCCATATTGGAAATCCAAATTAACGTGCTTGAAATCCATTCGACCGACATATTTTCGTTAAGTATTTTTTTCTTCTGCGCAGCTATTTACGTCCTCTACGAAATCGTCACGTCAAATGCGCCTTATGCTATAGATGACGTTGGGGTGTATAGCTTAACACAAGTCTTCATGGGTTTGTCGCCAATTGTTATGTTGATGAACTTCAGAAGGTGGTAATCTGGTGGACGACCTTTGTGTCTTGCTACACCAATCTGAGCTGCGCCTTCGTCTAAAGGAACTATATCCACAGCCAGTGGTTCTGATACCTCGTGCTCACCGACCTTATACAGATCAACTCGGTTTGCATCCTTATCTCCACTTAATATTCTGAATTTGATTACTCGGTTCCCGGAGAAATCGGCAACTAAAAGATGCTGTTCCTGGGCACAAATGCCTTCAGATTTAAACTTCTCATTTGGCGGTGGAACATACCTGAAACATGAAAAAAAAGGGAAAATGAGCACTCAAAACCATTACATTTGCCTCAGCGAAAATACATACAAATGAATGTTAAGAAGGGTTCGGTCACGTCTGACCTGCTTTAAGTCCATTTGTCCATGGGGTTGACCAGTGGATAAAAAGGGAGATAAATCTGTTGTAAACTCATATAACAGGATTGATCGATTGGTATTTTACCCCGTATTTCACTACATGCAATGCCACCTAACTCACTAACAATAGCATGCTATGAATATTCATATAAATTGTATTGTTATTCAATGATATAGGTGGTACTGTCAGTTACATAAGTAACACATTTATGATGGTCTCTCTTTTTAACCAGACGGTGGCTTACAGTAGTTAGAAAGCGCGCTTACTAATCCTACTTCGATGTACTATTCACAGGATCGTGTCTGTCTGTCGACCCTCCGGTATATGAGTTAGTCGCAAGATGTGGCTCCAGCAATCACTGGGGTGGTTTTTACGAGGTTTCCTTAGAAAACGACGTTAAACCTCTAGCGTTTGTAATTTTTTTGGTTGTTTACTTTGTGCTTTTAATGAGCCCAAAAATGTTTAGTATAAGATTTAGCCAGATCTTATAACCTATTGTTTTGGCACAAACACGGGTAAACTCGTTTAGATCTGATTATAATCAGACTATATATATGGCCTCTGGCAATATTGTTTGGTGTTATTCTTCCAGGCATGTATAGACAACGTGATCAGTAATAAACTATCTATAGCCCTACAAACGCAGATTACACCTTTATCATCAAGAATGACAGAATCTTCACCTGGAAATCGGATAATAAGACACACCCTCAGAAGCTTAAACGTCTTATCCTCACAATTGTCCCATATTTCACATCTATCGATTACTTTCGTAGATTAAAGCTCCTATCTTTTCACGATTGGCCCAGATTTCACATATGTCGCTTACCTCTGAATTTTAAAGCTCTAATCCTCACAATTGTCCCAGATTTGATATATATTACTTACCTCTGAACACTCTTCAGGATCAGCTCTGGTCTTGATAAATGTAAACTCTCCGACCAATCCACCCTCATACAAATTATTCCTGTTTGACAAGATACTACTATGACTGGGTTCTCCATAAACATCGTGACTGTCACATAACCGTGAGATTTACCGATGTGGTTTGGCATCCGGTAACTGTACAACGGCTCAGTGTATATCGTGATGACATCAACAGAGGAATACATAGCATTAATCACAACCAAGAGGTTCGTATTTGGTAAACGACATATTCCGGAATAATCCCCCTCGGTTTTCAACAGACGCCAAACCGCTAGAGAAAGAGTGTAGTAAGCCATCTTGTTTGTCTCCAATGTAATAGCTACACCTTCGAACGGCGTTCCATTCCAAAATGTCGACATGTAAGCGATATCTCTTGGCCTATGGGATAATGTACGCTTAGCTTCAATTTTGAATTTCCCGTTTAAATTCCTAACGTACTTTATGACGGAGTTGTTATTGGCGTCAACTGCGAAAAATGCTCCATCTGGCGAGAAGCAAACTCCACGGACCCAAGCACGTGGTTCGCGCTCAGGTAGACCAATTCGAGCGGGAAGAGGTGCATAAAAATCTTCTTCGAAAGCCTGAGCTTTTGACGATGTTTTTCGAATATAATCCATTTTGGGGGATATGGAGACTTCTGTATTTCTTGGACTGTAACACTTAATCTGAAACGAAAAACAAAACCTGAGTCGGTTATGAAAATGAAGTCTTAATCTGTTGCATAATATTGCTAAAAAGTGTCAAAGCAGGAAACAAAAGAGTAAATGCTTATCAAGCCTACTATTAGAGCAACGCTGCTTTCTTCTTTTTTATTTTTTTATTTAGGCCATTCTACTTTCATGTAATGGTTAAACGAAGGGTCAGGTCTATGGTCAAATGTATTATTGTAACCGCGAGTTCCACAGTTTACGAATACCCCAACTCTCATCTTCTTTAGCCAAGGGTTTTATATCCGAGCAACTCTGCATAACAACCCTTGGCAGATAATTGATGTACAACGAGTGTTTCAGCTGCGCCACCTGGCAGATAAAATGATCAATAATAATGACTTTTAAATTAACATAATCATACAATATGAATCTTTAAAAGATAATGTTCCTTAAGCACATATGGCTTAGAAAATACTGCTCTTGCTGAAGGGCTACAATTCAGAAAAAAACTTAAGTATGGTTTGTATTTACGACTTATAGGGATTCCTCTAATATCCATTTTTCTTAATTGATTAAATAAGTTGACCAATCTAAAACTCTGCAAACAAGGGGACTCTCGAGACTCCTGAAATAGGGATGAAAATAAGTTGACCAATCAAAACTGTTGAAATTGTTACCTCAGGAGAATTATAGATGAGTGTATAAACAAAGACCTCACCTGAAACATTTCTGTTATACCCTCACCAGTCTGTGCCGAGGTTTCAAAATAGTGGAAGCTGTGAGCATCTGCCCAGACGCGGCCCTCAGTCTCGTCCACCACTCGGGGACGTTTGTCAGTCTGGAGAAATAATGAGGCATTTAACATCTAGTTTTAATTGTCTGTTGTACTGGTGCCAGGGGCTTAGCCAGAGTAAGGTGTCCAAAATGGTAATATTGCTTCACTTTTTAAGTAATTGGGTGTCCAATATTTTCCTGCAAGTTAAAGTTTCTTAAAACAGAGAGTCCAAATGAGGCAAGTGTTTAATTCAGGGTGTCCATTTGGACAGGTGGACACCCCTCTGCTTAAGCCCTGGTCTGGTTCTCTTGGTGAGTGCATCAAGAAGTTGGTGTGTTTGTGATGTCTTTGTATTGAATCTTGTGTTTGTCCCGTCCTTCTTCGTTTTAGCAAAATAACCTTAAAGAGGCACTAGCGCCCAAAATAAGGACTTTTTTTGAAATTACAGAATCAAATGAGTTATACTTATTTTTCTGAAGAAGCCGCGAAGTTAGAAGCTTTTCGTTAATCCCACCTCCAACTTTGTAGGCTAAGTGGTATGTTTTAGCTAACTAAAAGTATAAAATTTAAATATTCTTCCAGAAAATTTAAATTAAGGGGCGGCTATTCAACTGAACC
>JAVFBX010183202.1:0-25316 GCA_034783855.1 Mopalia kennerleyi
GGTCAGTTTGTTTATTTGGGGAACTCTGACATGGTGTTTATTCATGGACCTTTGGTCAGTTTGTTTATTTGGGGAACTCTGCCACGGTGTTTATTCATGGACCTTGGTCATTTTGTTTATTTGGGGAACTCTGCCATGGTTTTTATTGATGAAATTAATCAATTTAAATGATAATATATGCATGCCAGTGTAACTGAAATTGCACTGAATGTGAACACATTCAAACAATCTATTTAATGATGATATATACAGTGCTTGTTGAAGTGTAAATGTGAACAGATTACTCAGGTTTAATCCAGTGTAATTATTTATTATCCAACTAACCTGTCTCTGTAATGAACTGAAAATGATATTGTAATCAACGAGGTTTATATATTTAAATATTATTTATATAAGCAGATAAATTAACGTAATGATTTACAGGGATTGACAGTATGATTTTGAGAAAAACATGATTTCGGATGAAAGTTGACAGTATGTACTTGATTAACCTGTTACTTTTTATAACTTTATAAAGTAGCTAAACTTTAAAAGCTCTTAGATTTTATGAGATTATAAATTCTTAAGTAGGCTATACATATAACTCAAATTGTTTGACTTTTGATGTTTGTGTACAGATCACTGTACCCCCTCCCCCAAAAAACATTAATTAGAAACCTCCAGCAACAGAAAAAAAAATTGAAACGTCACTTATGTTTAGATGTTGGACATTCAACAACCTGCAGCAAGAGAAGAAGGAGTTAACGTTGCAACACATGTCATCCCAAGTAGGTTAAATCACAAGAATTTATAAAACCACTGCCGCAAGGACACTCACAAATGGGTCATTGGAAGGAACTGTGAGTGCTTGGATAAACTTTGAGTAGTGTATGGATTTCCCCAAATGATGTACAGGCCGTCAAACAACTATGAGTGATATATGTTAAATGCCTAGGTTTCTCTACCAATTCTTATCGCTCACATCACATCTTGATCCAATTTGGTAAGGCTATGAAATCTAAATGTAAGGGGACACTGTGTAAGATCTTGGAATTGAAGCCCAAAAAACACCCCATAATTTCCCTGGCTTTTGTTTCACTCGAGGAATTTAACCCCAATGAAATTGTTTTCAGGCATGGGAAATTATTTATGTTCTGCTGGGAGCATGTTAGCCATCTGTCTTTGATTAACAGCAATGGGCCATAAATACCATTAGAGCAATTATCAACCTAGGATCTTAATCCAGAAAACTCAAAACCTAACCAGTCTCATCTCTCTTGACGTTGCACAGAAAGGGAATCATATTTGCAAGGCTGACCATTTCATGTACCTGTCACCTTGATTCTTTTGATCCTACTTCAAACAAGGAGATTTTACACAGAAAATTATACCAAAGAACGATTCACATTCATCATAGTGAAAAGTTACTTTGACAGGTTGGTTTCACAATGAAGAGTGCAAATGTTAGCTTCACCCATGTGGACAGCAGAAAATTTGAATAGCAGCCAGTTTTGTTGGTTTTGTTTCAAGAACAACATATAGCTGATCATCACACGGATTTGAGATGAGATCCCTGAAAGGAGAAAGACACAATCTCTTGTAGCTTAGCCTATAAGCATATGAAGACCCAGCCGCATCATCTAATAAGCGGACCTTTTCAGGTCATTATTTGAATAACAAATCTAACAGATTCCAAGCAACTCTAGGTGATCCATATCTCAAACTTCTTTCATTTCAACTAAATTGACCAATCTTTGAAAATGTTTTAACAAATTATGAGAATCTGGATTTTATGAAATATTTTTGAATTTTTGTAATTTTTGCTTACAGTAACTTCTCAGTACCCCGTTAATCCCAAACAAAAAAACAAAGAAACAAGATGTGCTGGTGTCTGAAGGGGTTCATGAAGTTTTAGCAGTTGGCTGAGCGGTCTTGGTGGCCGCAATATTTAGCTGGCAATTTTGTGCCTCATTTTAAAGGTCATGTATTCGATTCCTGGACGGCAACCAACAAATTGACCAATCTAGAATATGTCCAAACTGTGAAATGACTATTCCAAAATAATGAAATAAAAAATATTATTTCGCTCTGCATGTTTAGAAACATATGTTGTGGACCTCCTTTTTGTATGTAATCTTGAAGTTTAGTTATTATTCAAACACCATTGTGATCTTTAATTAGTTGATTGATTGATGTAATGTTGTGCTTAGGGGTAGTTCAATCAGATGACAGCAGCATTCTCCAACAATAGTATCATAAAAACAACCATAAACAGCAAACTTGTTTTGCTGTCACAGTGCTGGAAGGTTAATGTGCCACCGTGTAAAGACAGCATACATTTGCTCGATACCCAATTTATTCCAACCCAAATGGCATATTGTTTCATATATCATGAACCAAATCTGTATTAGCTCGCTGGATCAGGCTAGTTTGTTTTAATTCATATTGCCAACGTGAAAGGAACATTTGTTTTCCAACTGAGTGAGCACTTAACATTTTATGGTTGTGTAAATGTGGCTTTTTCAAGTAAGTTTGGAGGTCACCACCAATGTATAAATGAAATAGCCTAGAACAGGGTGTTAAACACCAATCACTCTATGCATAAAAGAAATAGGTTTAAAAACTTCATATCACACCGCTCAGTCAATCTTATTAGATAATATATTGCCTGTTTTTCATTTTGAACATTGTGAAATCTCTAGCTGTAGGTTAGGTTTACTTGGAAGCCTGCCAATGTCACAGTGATACATTAGGCAAGTATAAAACTTGACTGTATATATAAATAAATCAAGATGCTGTCAATGTTGATATTAACCAAAAAGTCCTTTCTACTTAAACTGGAGTTAACCTATATAAAACTCTCCATCTTATCATAATACCCAACTTTATTGACCTGGTGTATAATACAAAAGTTTTTCTAAACATGTAAATAATTTGGGCTTTGGGAATTTCGACTCATGTAGAAGCATAATACAGTGTCTAATAATTCACAGATAAACCGGAAACTAAAGTATACAGACCTGAGGATATACCATAAACCTAATTATACAGACCCCAGGATATACCAGAAACTTAAGTATACATACCCCAGGATAAGCCATAAACCTAAGTATACTGACCCCAGGATATACCATAAACCTTAGTATACAGACCTCGACTAGGATATACCAGAAACCTAAGCATACAAACCTGAGGATATACCATAAATCTAAGTATACAGACCTGAGGATGTACCATAAAACTAAGTATACAGACCTTAGGATATACCAGAAACCTAAGTATACAGACCCCAGGATATACCATAAACCTAAGTATACAGACCCCAGGATATACCATAACCCTAAGTATACAGACCTGAGGATATACCATAAACCTAAGTATACTGACCTGAGGATATACATGTACCATAAATCTAAGTATACAGACCTGAGGATATACCATAAAACTAAGTATACAGACCTGAGGAAATACCATAAACCTAAGTATACAGACCTCAGCTAGGATATACCAGAAACCTAAGTATACAGACCCCAGGATATACCAGAACTCAAGTATACTGACCCCAGGATATACCAGAACCCTAGTATGTTGACCACAGGATATACCAGAACCCATGTATACTGACACCAGGATATACCAGAACCCAAGTATGTTGACCACAGGATATACCAGAACCCAAGTATGCTGACCCCAGGATATACCAGAACCCAAGTATGTTGACCACAGGATATACATGTACCAGAACCGATGTATACTGACCACAAGATATACCAGAAAATAAATTATGCTGACCCCAGGATATATCCTAACACTGAGTATGCTCATCCAAGATAAACCAAAATACGAAGCACAGTGACCATTTTGCGAGTTAGGTGCATGATTGGCTTTTCTCATTCTTTCTCGCGTTACTTATCATGTACCGGCAGTCAGCCAACGTGTTATCTTCATCGCCATGTGATGTTTTGCCGCGAATAAATGATAATAAAGCCAGTAGTGCACCGTAATGCATTTTGCAGTAAGCATTCCCAGTCCTTTTTTTTTTAAGCATTGCTTGTGGTATTTATCACTGCACATTTTCACAGTTTGACATAATAATAACCGTTTTTTGGCATCCTGTGTTTTTATGTAAACCCATTGGATTATCAAACCTTCGTATAAGTGAAATACCCTTTATTATGACATAAAACCTTAATCATCAGACATAACCCCCTACCCCCCCCCAACCATATTTTAGCAAGAACATAGGATTTCTTCATCATAGAAATGAAATACCCTTGAGTATGATTTTAAACCCCAATCAAACAACCGCACATAATGTCAGAAGTGTTGTTGCTCTGGTGGAAAAATTATGTTCCTCCAGAGCTCAAAAGACTAAGGTTTTAATTTAAGATTACAAATTGTTTGCTTCAACAAAATATTATTTCGTGCATACGTTTTTTTTTATAGAATTACATGAAAAATACTTTCTATTGAGATAATCGATAGGTCTAATGCTTGACCTATGTCTCATTGCAGCAGAGTTAGAATCCTGATAGAAGAATACAATCTTGTTTCTTTAGATTTATAATACCTTGAAATTCAAGTATCTTTCCTCTCAGATCAGCAAATGTTTAGAAAGTCTATGGTAAGGAGAGTTATATCTATGGAGAATGATACATGCCAGAAGTGTGGTCTTATGAACCTTGACAGAGGTCTAGCTTACAAAGAGTCATTGTTTGTGGCTTGACAATCAGACTGCCATATTTACAAACACCTTCAGCATTACTGGTATGTATCACATGTGGTCAGCCAACAGGGGACATCAGCCATAACATACATTACAAGTTTAAGATGTAGAGAGAAATCTACAGCTAGAATGTACAGTAAAGCTCCTATTTGACAGTTGATGCATGAAGGAAGAATATTAATAGTTTGCTATTGTGAGCAACCAAGAGAACATTTTAAGATGGAAAAAGACCAACTTGTGGATCTATATAATTAACAGAGATAAAATGCTTTTGTATTTTCAACCAATTGCTGCTGTTATAATATCTAAAATTAAATTTTCATTTATGGCTTATGCTTTCACTCAAAGCATGTTTTAATTATAATGTTAAAATCAATGATTATATGCTCACTAAAAGGGGAATTTGATATTCAAACCTCATGCTGTGTTGGGACAAATATGTTGAAAGAATTCTGTAATTATCTGTTTTTCTTCCCTCTACTGTGTTTATCTATTGGTGGAGACAGAAACATTGGTCAGTAGATCCACTGTGGTATAAACTTTGATATCTAAAAGCCTATGCTCTGTCAATAGCCCCGGGGTGGAAGCAATGTTATTATGGCAATGCTATGTGTTTAGGTGTTCAGCAGGGTGCGCTTTTTACCCCTGTATTATTTACTGTTTGAGGGGACTTAAATCAGTGAATGTCATCTTTTGTTGGGGGAACTGTGCCTGACTGATACTTTGTTTCCACTATAAGCAGCAATTAAGTTGCCAGAGGCCATCCCCACTACATGAAGTCTCCAGTACTTTTGTAAAAACTTTTCACTGGTCGAAAATGTCAATGAGTAACAATGCGTGTGGAGTAAATTGTCAGCCCCAACACCTTGTGGTTTAAAAACTGCCCCTTACCTCTAAATGCCTCGAGGCAATTTGGTGAAGTCATTTCACTGTCTTGTTCCCACAATATTTACCTATTATTTACCCTGCATGTGCAGGTGTTTGAGTTAGATATGTGGGAAAAGAGAACTGTTTTTAACTCCGTATTGTAATCACTATACTAAATGGCCTGAGGAAAGCTACCAATATATTCCCCATCATTCAAGCCCACCTAATTATTCCATTTCAATCACCTTACTCCCCAGGTAAACATAGTTATTATGCATTTGCTGGGACGCTAAACTTGTAACTAAATCACTCCTTGATACAGCGTGAAATTGAAAGAGATTTTCCAATCAAGCGTAGTTACACAATAACTATACTATACTTGGGAAAATTGTTCTCGAATATAAATCAAATTGCAATTGTTAGATTTCATGTCTTTACATAATCATTTGTCATTTTATCAGCCTGAATCAATGCTCATACATATTTTTCCATTTTTAATTAGTTTTCAATGTTTATTTTTCAATGTGTGTGTCCTACTTGTTTTAACAAATTAATTCAGTTAGCTATAAGTTATGTTTAATTGAAAAATAAACCCCAATAATTTTTTGATTAATTATTTGGTGATTAAAATGATCTTAATTAATCTAGTGAGTGAGTTATGATGGGTTTGTTTATTTAAAATGACTTCATTTAAATTATAATGACGATGGGAATGGATACAAAAATGTCACACCTGGATATCATGATTAATATGTGGACTTTGTTTTTGTATATAGCATTTTGGTTAGCTTGGGTTCAGAGTAGACCTACATGTATGCTGGCATAGGGCTGGGAGGGAACTACCTGTTGTCCTGGTGCTCTCTGAACCAAAGAGCAACATTGGGCAGATCTGTTTATGATGATGTTGTCTTGTGTCCTGTGATTGTCCTGTTTTTTGTCCTGTCTTGTCTTGTTTTTGTTCATTGCCAGTGATGTCGATGTTGATTTCCTTCACACATTGGTCAGGCAGGCCGTCATGTGAGTGAAACAGCCTTCAGTATAACGTTAAACCCCAGTCAAGCAAACAAACATGTATGCTAATTCAGAGTGTATTGTAGCAGTAAGATTGGTTTGGTAAAACTTTAATTTAATCTGATGTTGATATACCCAGGCTTTTAAACACATAATAAAAGAGTGGATAAGTGTGTCAATTCTTGTTTGGGATGTAGTCAATTATTGGAATAATCCATTTCTTTGTTCTGATGTCCGTTATCTCTGGTTTTCAGATCTTGATACCCTCAACTATCAATATATTAAACTATATTTAATCTTGTGTATCTAATATTGTGGTTGATGGAATTTATTGATGGTGATAATCTGAAATGTTGAAGTGAAGACTTTTGGGGTGTGATTTTATTCAGGATTGGAGCTTAGGCGTTGTGTCCTTATTGTGACCGCCTAGGTTATTGGATCAGACATATTGATTATTGATATTCCATTGATACTTCACTTGATCAGAATCAACCTGTTACAAGGAGGGATCACTTAAGAGCGGAATAATCTTTGTTTGCCTTCAACTCAAAACAAACAAATGGTTTGAAGACATTTAAAAGATACGATCTGTTTATTTTATGTTTAGATTAACATGCTCTTCCAGCTTGTATGAGCCACCTTTATTTATAGCCTGAGTGGCACGTGAAGAATCAATCCACTGTAAGAATTAAAAGAGATTTTATATACCACTTAGTTGAAATGTTTGTGTCTTTACAATTAATTTAAAGTAAATCACTCTTCAATAAAATAAAGCTTTAACAATTTCATATAGTAGTCTATATCAGTTTGGAATAAATGCAAAAATTTACATGTATTATGTCTTTTAGTTGCAGTTTTATTTTTCTGCCATGTAAAGCTGGTCTGTGTATCTCCCTAGATCTAGTTTATGGAGCTTAAAGGCAATTAGATTCCTAAAGAAAAGACGTTTTATTGGTTAAGAGTCAGCCAGTCTTTGATATTATCACTGTCCTTGATCAGTATGCTGTAGTTGTTATTGTTCATTAGAGAAGGGTCTAGGTTGTTGTTTTTTCGGCTGTCTATTCATCTGAGATGGTGGAGTCCAAGGATTTTGCCTAATTGCCCCTTGGGGTGAATGTTATCAGGAGGATATCCACTAAGTTCCCTGACTAGGGGCATCTGGGGAGATTAGCAACAAGCCATCCCTTGTGATTGAGTTAGTTTTCAAAGGCACTCCTATCAAAGGTCTAGTCGGGTGGCCAGAGGTGTCTTATACCAACTTTATCACCCTGCTAGCTTCCTTGAACTCTTGCTTTTATGAATCTTTAAGCACAAAATCTGTCTTAAATGGCACCCTTCTAATTGTAGGTTTATATCCATTGTCCACTTTTAGAGACATGTAAACTAAAAAGTATTGCCATCATTGTAAGGATTTTCTTTTAATGTTTACTTTTTTAAGGCAAATTATTTTTATGCTGTACAAGTGCCAAATTATATGTGTAAATTAGCCTAAATAATACCATAAATCCCCTGTCAATAAATAAAAATCATCTTATTTTCTTAATCCTTATTGCCGAAAAGCTAATCGTAAGGTTTATGGAATGATAAAACAAGAAGTCTGTATTTTCTATTCAAACAGTTACAACACCTGTGAAAAGAGAGTTTGTGCACCAGTACTTCTCAGGTGTAAAATAATTTTCACCTGCCATAGTATGAAAAGAGATCAGAGAGACCTAGATAAATGTGCTATAACTGTTGGGCAGGAATTTCAGTTAGTGATGAATTATCCTATCGATTAACAAATTATAGCTGAAATATACCCTTGCTATAGATAATGAATCCGACCAATGTAGCATTTAATGCTTGAATGTTCGATATTAATGGGAAGATAACTCCTTAAATATGATTTGAGGAAGGATTTATTTGAAGTTGACTGCAGGTCATACAATAATGGGTTCCATTCTAAGAAATGTTGCTTCTGTAAAGTGAGTGACGAAAATCAAGACATTGTGTAGGCCTACTGTTGTTTCACATGAGAACGTTGGTTTGTTTTATCAGGAAGGTACATGCCGTGAAGTAAACAAAAATGCATTCTTTAACCTAAGGGGGGAATTAAGTGA
This sequence comes from Mopalia kennerleyi, assembly GCA_034783855.1. Classification (NCBI taxonomy): domain Eukaryota; kingdom Metazoa; phylum Mollusca; class Polyplacophora; order Chitonida; family Mopaliidae; genus Mopalia; species Mopalia kennerleyi. Next base: position 8,683 of record JAVFBX010183202.1, read on the forward strand.
ATTTTGATGATTTCGAGAAATCATTTAATTAATAATGAGTATATGTCTTAAAAAAACTTTAAAGTCTGCCCATTAATAAACATTGTATCTTTTCTGTATAAATAGTTTCCAAGAATGAAAATAAATTTCTAATGAATTTGAAATCATTCAGAATTTTTTTCTAATGGGGGTACAAACATCAGGTAGAACTATAAGATAGAAGAGACTCACTTATTGGACCCATGTGAGTCTATTCATGCACTCTCTATCAGTGTCATATATTATCTGTTAAGGATAGTAATTAAGTGGCATCACTTTAGACAAGTGTTTGTCTCAGCCTTTAACTGACAAGCACTTGTTCAGTAAGTCATGCATACAGTTTGTTGAGTGGTTAATCAGCATGGGGGGCCCATATTCTCCTCTAAACCTTTGTTGTTGAAAATAGATTAGGATTGATTCCTGGGTATCATTTAAATGTGCAAGAAGCATCTTTTGTCCAGTGTTCAAACTTGTTGTTATTTACTCACCCTAAAATTACACAAACAGCTTAATAGTTGGTTTAGTCAGTTTCTTAAAAAATTGAAAATTATGCACAGTTATTTAAGTGAGGACGTGTCTGCGTTGAATTCAATGTTACTGCAATTCCTCGTTAAATCATGGCAATTACAATTTTGGATAAAAGGTAATTTTGGGTGACAATGTCATTTTAAAATTTCTTTGAAGAGAGAATTTTAACATAACTCTGATATATCAAAATAATGCAATATAATAAAATATTTTTTTTGTAAACTCATGATTGGGGGAAAAGAGCATAGCACCTAGTCAAGAGGGAAAATGCTACTTTGCTTCTGAGTATTCACAGCTAATTCTTGCAATGTTTTTGTGTAGCTATATATTTCAGCATGGTTTAACTCCTAAAGAGGAAAGACAAATATTTGAATAATAGCAATTTGTGGATAACTTTGAGCCCCATTCAAATTAACCAGAAGAGTGTTATATTTTTTATGTATTTAATATTAATTATAGGTTCTGTCTACCATCAGTGATTGATTTGTCTGATCAATTCATTAATATCTTTACACATCAATCCATATTGTTTTTATAACATGTGGGTTTATTTGCAATAAAACTGCAACAACTAGTCCTACCATTTACATGTGCAATATTTTTCATCCTTAAGCTTATTCTACACTTTTGCATGTTCTTCAATTTCAATTGGACTTCGGATCATTGAAGCCTGACACATTAATGACTACTTTAAGTCACTGCTGTAAACACCAAAAAAATCTGCGTCTGTTATTTCTAAAAAATTACACACAATTTTTCTGTGTAAGTTAATGTAGTAAAATATTTGAATGAATTATTTTGATTTCTTAGTTTTCTACAAGTTTCGTCCATTTCTTAAGTTTATTACTATATCAAACCTTGAAAAATATCAGATTTGTAATCAAGTAGTTTTAGTGTAAATGTTTTTAGAAGATCGAATGCAGACACTAGAAAAGCATGTTCAGTTAAATGGAAATTGTATGAAATCAGCCCCAGGCTCAACACTGTTCATTAGATCACTCAATGTGACACCTATCTATTTTAAAACTAACTTGGACAGATTTTAAAGAAAGGGAAATTAAAAAGAAAAAAAGTTGTGATCGTTGTTGTGGTTTTAAATTAGCACACTGGCACATGAATGCCTTAGGGGTTGGAATGTCCATTTTCATCAACTTGTTAATGTCCTATGACTTTTGTATTCAAGTTAAGTGATTTTTTTGCATATTCATGCTCCATACATTGATAAGTCTGCTAATATTAAAAAGTCCGACAAAATATACAATTTAGATTTAGTTGACTAAAAGCAAATTAATAAAATTTACTTAGATACAGTTTGAGTGATTTTATGATGTTGGTGTAGAAGCTATTTAATCGTATATAAATTAATATATTTTGATCACGAAACTAAAAGTCTTGTGTTACTAAGGAATATTTAAGTTTTAATATTAAAATGATTCCAGTGACGTTTGCTGTCATCTAAAAGGAAAGAACAAAAATCATATGTACAGTATTCTTAATGAACTGTAAAATATGTGATGTTTATCACCAATATATCAATATGTTGAAGAAATCTGTCTTCGAATTAAAATTAAATTTATATATTTTTTAAATATTTAAGATGAGCTTTAACATATCCTGCTTGATAAAACCTGGAGGTTAAAAGCATGTGATACACCAGAAGCTGGATACAACTCTCTGTTGTAATTTAACTGTTCAAGTGTCTTTAATTCAGCGCCTTTTGGTTCTCACGGTTTATTTTCTGTTGGATTATTAGAATTATCACCGGCTTGGGATGAGGTTACAACCTTTGCTTCCTTGAAGCTCTGATTTATTAACTAGTTTATTCCTAATATTTATATCTGTGTGTAACTTGGCAGCATTTACCATTCAAGGTTATCTCCCCTGCACAGCGAAACCGTGGCCCTGATCAGGTTAGGCCGTTGATCTTCGTTGACATTTTAGACTTTTTATCTCCGGAAAATAAATAATTGTTGTACTTACCCATTAATTTCACAGCCTTTCTCAGCGAGTATGTTTACCTCCCCTGGGCTGGTGTGTTTACCTCCAGTGGAGAGACTGCTAAAGATGAAGAACATTACAAGATGAGATAAGATGGGTTATATCATGCCTTCTGTATACATGCTGAATAAACTTTTCAGCAAAACATATGTTTGCAATAACTTAGTGATAAATGTTCATATCTCCAGAAGACACTCTGAATATCAGATTTGTTTGTGGTTGTCAACAAAAGATATTTTGGGGGCTGTCATTACATTTGGGGATTTATCATAATATCAGCAGGTTGGAAACAGGTATGCTTTGTTCTTATGGAATGGCCGCTGGGAGGGAGCTTCCTGTTGCCCTGGTGCTCTCAAAACCAAGGGACAACATTAAGTTTATCTGTTACTGATGTATTTGAATTGCATCCTGTTTTTTGGTCATGAATTAGTTTTGTTTGTTGCCAGTGGTTTCAAGGGTGGTTTCGAACATCCTCTGGGCTCGCACACTGTCATACAAGTGAAATAACCTTGAGTGCAGCGTTAAACCCCAATAACATGAAAATAATTTTCATGAAATGGGAAGGTTATTTCTTTTGAACAGTTTTATTACTGAGTCTTAGCATTGTTTATGGGATAACTAAATTTTACTTTAATGAAAATAAACTGCTGATAATGTTTCCAGTATGGCAGAATGTGTCCTCACCTATCAGCTGCTTTTATTCAGTTTAGCTTGTTTGCTCTAGAGTCTTAACTGAAAAAAAAGCCCCTAATGTTTCCAACAAGCATGAAATAAAAAGTATGCAGGATATAATTGTTTATCGAAGCATGTAAAACAAGAAAGCCCTTACACATTCTGCAAATATCGTAGAACAATTTATGAATTTATTCATTAATTGATTTGTTGGAAGCTGCAGTGCACTTTAAAACCAATTAGTTGTGATGCTTTGTATTGTTAAATTAGATATTTCGTTTAGTGCTTGGCTTTTATTTTGTTTTTGTTTAGGGATGTCCAAGCGTTCCTTTGAAACAAGTCCTCAGGCGAAATAAGTGTAGTGTGTTCCACACTTAGTCATACTTCTTAACTTAACATGGCAGGAACAGTAATTTTTCAAACAATTTTTTTTATGTGTTATTGGTTGTGTTATTGTGGCTATTCAATGTTGGAGTTCATTATGAATTACCCTTGAGCACGTAGTTAGATAATTATCAATCCAGTTACAAAACAAATATTTATCGTAAAAACTTACCTCAACCATTTTATCATGCATTTGGCAATTGGTGTGAAGATCATTTGTTTGGCAGACTTTTTTTGCCATGGTATGAAGATCATTCGTTTGGTAGACTTTTTAGCCATGGTATGAAGATCATGTGTTCGGCAGAATTTTTTGCCATTGTATGAAAACAATTCATTTGGCAGATTTTTTTTCGCCATGGTATGAAGACAATTCATTTGGCAGACTTTTTTTTGCCATTTTGACTTTTTTGTCATGGTATGAATATCATTTGTTTGGTAGACTTTTTTGCCATGGTATGAAGATCATTCATTTGGCAGACTTTTTTTGCCATGGTATGAAGATCATTTGTTTGGTAGACTTTTTTGCCATAGTATGAAGATCATTTGTTTGGCAGACTTTTTTGTCATGGTATGAGGATCATTTGTTTGGCAGACTTTTTTTGCCATGGTATGAAGATCATTCATTTGGCAGACTTTTTTGCCATGGTATGAAGATCATTCATTTGGTAGACTTTTGAGCCATGGTATGAAGATCATTCGTTTGGTAGACTTTTTTGCCATGGTATGAAGATCATTCGTTTGGTAGACTTTTTAGCCATGGTATGAAGATCATTCGTTTGGCAGACTTTTTTGCCATGGTATGAAGATCATGTGTTTGGCAGACTTTTTTTCGCCATGGTATGAAGACAATTCGTTTGGCAGACTTTTTTTCGCCATGGTATGAAGACAATTCGTTTGGCAGACTTTTTTTTGCCATGGTATGAAGACAATTCGTTTGGCAGACTTTTTTTTGACATTTTATGAAGACAATTCGTTTGGCAGCCCTTTTTTTGCCATGGTATGAAGACAATTCGTTTGGCAGACTTTTTTGCCATGGTATGAAGACAATTCAATTGGCAGACTTTTTTTGCCATGGTATGAAGACAATTCGTTTGGCTGACGTTTTTTTGCCATGGTATGAAGATCATTCGTTTGGCAGACTTTTTTTGCCATGGTATGAAGATCATTCGTTTGGTAGACTTTTTTTACCATGGTATGAAGATCATTCGTTTTCAGACTTTTTTTGCCATTGTATGAAGATCAATCGTTTGGTAGACTTTTTTGCCATGGTATGAAGATCATTTGTTTGGTAGACCTTTTTGCCATGGTACCTACTTTATGTAGAATTCAAGCGATTTGGGCAAAACTTCGTGGGCTGGATCAACTAGGTTAGAAATGGGTCACTTGGTACTAAAAGTGAGTTAATAATGAATGACCTGGTACATCAAAGTGGAAGAGGATGCATGGGTCAACCTAAATCCTTGGTGAGGCAGACACTTGGGAGTTTGTTTCTATTTTCAAATTGGAACTTGTCTGGAACTGGTATCAATATTGATTCCACAATCAACTGCGGCTTGATCCCAAAACCCAGCAAGTTTTCTGCAGCTTGACTATCGTTATCGGAAGCTATCACCTTAAGTTATGTCATAAGATCTAGTTTACTTAAATATTGACAGCATTCTTTAACAAGGGGTTATCACATACTTATCCAAAGTCACAGGCCAAGCCGTAGATCCTAGAATGATCAAAATGAACCACTAGTATCCTGTGGAACTTTTTGAAGTATTTCAGTTTGACTTACAATAAATTTCCAAAAGCAATAAGACCGACATATAAGAAAAATACCCCCCCGATTTAGGATAACAATAATTAATCAAACAATTACTCATTTTACTTTTTTCATGTTAAACATCCAAAGAACTCGTGGCTTTCTAAAACACTTTCTTACAAAACAGAATCAGGAAACCGTTGATGTTGACTGATTGTATTGAAGAGTCATAGTTGATAAATAGATGTTTGCTGTCATGAAGACAGGTTTTATGATATGATCTTTTCTACGTATTGAATTTCTGTACTACGTATGTCTATCATATTGCAATCCAAACTTGATTTACTGTTTTTGTATATTTTGAATTGTCAGAGTTGTGTGGCAATGGATTTCCCAGTTGTTATATGTCTTTAATACCATTTTATTTTGAACATTCACACTACATTAGTTTTGTGATATTCCAGCCCAAAGAATGCCAAAAAACCTGATTATTTACAAGTTTGTGTTATTTGTTTTGGATGGGACGGAAGAAGTTATGTCAACAATGTACTAGCCTGTGACTAATCAACTGCCAGAGACTGGTACCTTGCTTCTTGTGTGGTTATCAGGAATTATGTAATTGTTGAAAGACATGTCAGGTATAGGAGTTGCTGAGTGGGCTGTTACTGGTGTGTTTTTATCTGTCTTGACCAACAGTCAGTGGGTGGTCATCCTAGAGAGTACCTATTTATCTTCATCTACCATGGTGTTCTTATCAACACCAATAAACACATCAGTCATTATGTAATCAATCTGGTACTTCTCAATGGAGGCTTCACCCTGAAGCGGTTCCCTTGATGGATAGGTGAAAATTGCTACACCCAACCTACCCATTCCTGAATGTAAACATAAACTGTATTATTTGTGTGTGTGTGTGAAACTATTACGGAGTATAGGGATAAGAGATTCTTGTCTCTTTGAAAACTTGTTCGGTTCTTACATTTTGCTGTAGAAATTTAAATTACCTTAAACCCAGTTTACCTGACATTTTTGTTCCTGGAGACCTAAGTGGCCGGACAACGGTTGATCGAACTTGATCTATTTCACAAAGAATGCCATTACTCTGAAATCTACTCTGCTTGTTTCTTTTATAAGACATATTTACATCAATAATTTTATGATAGATTTATGATAGATCTGTCAAATCAATTGCTCATTTTGTTGATGGGCAGGGCACTTGTCAGCTTAACACATTTATTTTTTAGATTATAAATATGAGGATAAAGATTTTTTATAAGATTGTAGGTAGTGAGTTCCTCCTGATGATGGCATGATAAATAATGAAATATTGAATCAAAATGAAGTTATCATTTTTCACAATTACACTATTTGTGTATTGTAGTTCGTATTCTCTACCTTGACCAACTGACAGTGGGTGGTCATTATCTTCAGCTTCAATAAACACATCAGTTATTATGTAATTAAGTGCTATACTTTGCCCTTTAGGCTGAAGTGTTGACTCCTTTGATGGATGTGGTCAACAGCCTAAGGGAGTCCTATCATTCCACTAAATTAGGACCAAACAGTAATTCCTATCCAGATTAACTTTAATCAACAATTGGAAACTATGACCAAGTTCTGACAAAATAACACACACACAAAATAAGTAAATAACAAATATTATATGTTGGGTATCCATGTTTCATTGTTTTGAAACTGCTTGAACAATTCAAAGGAATTCCCAGATGGTTAAAGAAATAATCTGCTATTGAGTTTTAGAGCCAAATAGTTTGATTTTTTAATAAAAACATTGTTTCTATGAAATATAAGCATTGATTCACATGAAGCATATGAGCCGTCAATACACATTACTTTATTGGAGATGAATATTGCTTGATAGAGTGACAACAAAAAGAAAGCAAAAAGCAAAAAAAAGGCTTTGAAATTGAAACTTAATTTTTTATTTATTGTTAATTAAGTGAATGTGTAATTAGCTTTCTTCTCTAAATATAAATGTCTTCAGGCAATGAGATGAGAATATGATATTAATTTCACATTACACACTCATTTAACAAGTTTTTATTTTTCTCTTCTCTCTTTTGTATTCTGAAATTAGCCTTCTGTTTCCTGTAAGGCATCTCGTTATGTAAAATTCGTGTAATCATTGTTACAGTGTTTCATAAAGGTGTATTGCACCTAGTTGCTAATTTCTTCATAATTAAATTCATGTGTATAACAACACCTTTTGCATAGTGCGTACATGTAACCACATGGGTCACTCACTTCACGCACCATGGCAAAATAACTGCGGGCTTAGATCATTGTTGTGGTGTGATTTAAAGTGCTTTTACCTGGTTTTCCTTCATATTACAGAGTTGACCAGCCCTGTACAACATAGAACAAAGTCAATATTCTGGCACAGGTGAACAAGGGTTTAGGCAGAGGTGTGTCCACCCATCCCTTTGGAACCCTGAATTATAACAATTGCCTCATTTAGACACTCTGTTTTTAGAAACATTAACATGCAGGAGATAGGCAAACTGTTAAAATAGAACACCCAGTTACTTATAAAGTGAAACAAAATGACCATCGTGGACACCATACTTTCTGCCTAAGCCCCTGCGGATGAAACATTTGTTAAAAATCTAGAAACTATCTTGAGGTTTATTAGATGCATTTTTATAAATTAGAGTTAATTCAGTTCAATTCCATGCTTAAAGTCTGTTATATTTCTACAAATAATTTGTAATATGTCTTCTTTAAGTAAGTTTTTCAGATAAAATTTACAAGACTAAATAATTGCTAAACACACCTCATTGTATTATTCCATGTGTGCCCATGCGTTTTTATGTTCAGTTGAGAATGCACAGACCATACCATTGATAGTGTGGTGTATTTTACAGTATGGAGACAATATACGCTACATGAGTAATTAATGCTTATTTTATCTTCACGCTGCAGAGGTTACATTTGAAGAAAGCGACAACCAATTTGTTGATCTGAAGATACCAAATTGTAATGTGTTTCAGATCAAAGTTCTGTTTAAGTTCACTGCTAAGAGTCAGAGATGCATGACATTTCTCTGAGCTAATAGATCGAATAACTATTGTCAATGTTTCCAATCAATATAGATTTACTTTTTCAGTTTAATGTCCAATGTCTAGAACTTGTTACTGACCTTGAGTAGCAGTGCGTTTCATAAAAATTGACCTAAAATCTGTAACATTTTGAATATACGGAATATCTTCTTTGGGAAAAGGGGTATGTACTGCCAGTTGTTTGTCCGTCCACTTTTGTACCTCAGTTAGTGTGGGAGGTTGGGAGGGAGCTTCCTGTTGCTCTGGTGCTCTCAGAGCTCAAGGGCAACAACAATCCGATCTATTTGTGATGTCTTGTGATTGTCCTGTATTTGTCTTGTCTTTTTTGTTGCCAATGGGGTTAAGGGGGGTCAAGGGTGACCACTGTTTTTTTCACCCATTAGACTAGCACAGAGTCATATGAGTGAAATAATCTTAAGTATATTTTGTAGCTTCCTGGCTTAACACAGTACGTTAATAGTTTTTTCCTGCTGTCAGCAGTCTAAGAGCATATATTTTTCTTCAACATTTACATGTATATGCAACATTATGGTTTAGTTGAGTGGGGCTGCACCACTCATATATAAGTGAAATAGCCTTGAGTCTTGCATTTAACACCAATTCAATTAATCAGGGTTTTGGGTTTACAAGTGGTGGTAATTTATAATGTTTCCTCGTTTTCCAATGTATGTAAATAAGGCAAAGTGTGAATTGGACAATCCGTTGCCATAAAAGTAATTGAAATATCTTGAGTATGGCGTTAAAGCCTTATCAAACAGACAAATTTTCCATTCTAGGTTACAGCATGTCTCAGGATATTTCACTTGCTCAGTCTTGCTGTGATGTTTTTTGGTGTGTAGCAAAATAAACGGACATAACACAGATGATAAAGCTTCCCACTATCTCTGATAATACTTCATATAGTATATTTCTGATTTTGTTTAAACTAAGGACTCAATTGTTAATATAATTGATAGCTTCTTGCCCAGATTCTGTTTGTCATATCAGTGGTTTTGCTGTCATCCATATGCCACATCATCTGGAAGCCATAGAGTGGATCCTGCCAAGCTTACAATGTTCCCCTCTCCATGTGACATCTATCACCGCTCTCTTGTATGTGTATACACCCTCATTATGCTGATAAACATCCCGTAACAGTTCTGTGTATTGGCTTTATTCGATCATAGAGCAACCATTGTGAAAAAATAGGACTTGTCTCAGGAAATCACTGCAAGATTTTGGTAAATTTTTTGAAGCTTGGGTAAAACTTTCGTCTTATTTATGTTTTTTCCTTGTTTTTTTAAGCTTGCATTTTGAGACTATGTTATGGCGGATGGATGTGCATTGGGGATTATTAACCAGTATAAAGACTTTCTAGATAATAATTTTGATATCGTTGAAGGATTTAAATTGAGGATTATTGACCTCTATAATCTCATTGGATTTCATTGTCATTTTGATGATTTAATGTCTTTCTGTCAGTGTTTATATCTCGACTTCTTCACTACAGGAGCTATCAACTAACTTGTCAAGCTTTTTGCAGAATATTTGGTGTGGAATTCTTGAGATATTACAGAAGGCATTCCATTGGTGACAAAGCAATATACTATGAAAATAAAGTTTATTTTTTATATATTTTCATACAAGTACAATGTATTGACCTTCCTACACAGTTTATTCTGGAGTATATTGTACGCATAATACACACAGAGATTAATATTTTGTGCTATGCTGTAAAACAAAACAAAACAAAACCCCAAAATGGCAAGAAAATACACTTGAAATACTAATGTTTTACACATAAATTTCTTCTTTGTAGGCAGGTCGGTCTTAATGTATGCAAAGTGTTCCCATATAAAAAAAAATACTACAGGGTCCTATAGGATTTTTCTATGGAATCCTATGGATTTTCTAAATCTTATAAGATTTTGTAATTATCCTACAGGATGTCCAAAATCCTATAAGATTTTTCTGTAAAGGTTATTCAGGATTTCACTTCTTTAATTGTTCACCAAATGAATCTTGTTTCCCAATGTGGTTTACTCAGATATTTGATTAGGCTAATCCAATAGAGATGTTATTTTAGTGTCAGTGTTCAGGGTCTGTTAGAACTGGTGGGTCAGTTCCTGTCACTTGTAGGTGGACAGACAGCTGTATACCATTAACACCTTCTGTGTTTCTTAACATTGCCTCCTCATCATTAGTACCATGGGTGACACCAGATCAATTGACTATCAGGTAATCAAGCTAAATATGAATACAGTCATTATAATTCCATTGTATTTTGGTTGTAAGTTCTAATTAAGAGGTCTAGAAGGGGTTTGTCATGGTAAGATATTACTATTATAGCACGCTTTATTGACCAATAAACTATACAGCAACTTATAAACTGTGGCGTTAAACACACAGAAATCAAGTTTAGCACCAGCTATCTGATCATCAGATATCTAGTGAGGAGACTGACCAGCCATCTTAGCAAACAGAAGCCCTGGGTGACCAGTGAGCCAACAGCCCAGCCAATCTGGTTAACTATGTAATAGCAGCTGGTTCAACAATACCAGAGATGTCACCTACAGAGCTGAGCCCTTCATTACATCAGACATCTGGTACTACTGAACTATATTGCTGGCCGCACTCAAACGCCCTGCAGCTCTATGACATTTCAGGTTGAACAATCATGATGCCTGTAATTCCATACCCTGTTCTGATCACCTTGCCATCCCTTTCCAATCTTCACTCCTCCATAGTCCCCATAGTTTTGCTCTACAAGTAGTAAGGCCAATATCTATTAGTTGTTCTACTGTTGATGTAATAGAAATCACATTTAAAAGGCTGTATCTGAAACTTGTTCCACAAAAAAATCTTGACTTTTTAATTGATCTTAATTACCATGACAACACAAAACTACATACTGGGGCTAGTTGCACAAAGTGTTTTCTGACTTAAGTCAAAATACTCAATTTGATATTTTTGCCACCTGTCTTAACTTAGTTTTAAAGTAATACCTGTAATTATGACTCACTTACATTCATATAATAATGCTGAAATATTTAATGTTAAAAATGAAAACTACAGAATTTGAGGTCACTTAAACATTTTGAATTAACTATGCTTTGTGCAATCCAGCCCTGCTCACCATGATTATTCAGACAAACTTGGGCTCGGATTGATTTGTTGCTCTTAAACTCATAAATGAATACTTTTACTTATCTGACGATCATACATATTGTGTAGTGGCAGGTTTCCGTAGTTTTAATCAATAATTAGTAATAAACTATATACTGTGATTTCCACTGAATCATTTCACATAGTAGACCAAAGTCACAACTCTGAGAAACTTAACATGCATATTTTGTCGTTTCTCGGAGTTGTGATTTTGGTCTACCAAGTAATAATCTATACTAGGTCAATAGTGTTGAGCAATAATCCACCAATGAATGTAGTTTCCTTAATCTACTTCCTCCCATTCCTAATCTTTTTTTTCATGAATAACACGTGCAACCATTCTGTCTTATAAGCTTATAGCCCTTAGGCTAACCAAGTGCTTAAGCTATTCAACTCTTTGTTCAAGCTATTAGCTCATTTCATTGACCTGATGGTGAATGACATTAATATATTATTATCTAATATTTCTGTTGAGTAACTGGAAATCTGCTGCCATAACAGAACTACCCATACAATACCATTTTAAGAATATTCTACCCTGGTTGTTTAACCCTTCAGTGAAGTCATCTTGAATTATAGAACTTGCAGCTATTTAATATTGTTTATTTGTGTGACTCTAGTTTAGTGCTTAGAATTCTTTTGATGAAATAACTTGTGGAACCTGGGCACTGTCTGCATATAATGATTCTCTGGAAGAGGTTAGCTGAACATCTTGAAAGGGTTATCGGTGTTGCTTACAACCTAAGAAGGATGCTCGTTTGTTTTGTCTGTTTGCTGTGCACTAGACAAAAGCTCCACACACATTCCTTAGTACTTGAGCCAATCGTCTGACATGTATACATAAATACAGAGGTTTGAAGGTAGACTGGTCAAGCAAAACTAGATCAAGGTGCGACAACAGTTTGACCACAACACGCCAGATGGTAGCGTATTCAACACAACTCTTAATACGCTCCACATTTGCACCAGGATGATCTGCTTGTACTTGGACCAATCTGCAATACATCCAGAAACCATTGACGAGCTGTTAAGTACTATGTCATGGTGATCCCTCTTATGAGAGCTCTTCAGTTCTCTCAGCAAGGAAGATAATAAAACACCATGATAAACTGCTGAGTAATAGAGATGTAAATACTGCCGGGAATCATTTAGATGCTGGTATATTTTATAACACTATTATTTACTGCTACATTTATTTCAGGCTTAACTCAAAATTGTTTTGATTGCAATAGCAAGTTGTTGAAGGATGAGGGATAAAAACATTCTGTTTAATTTTGGATACAGTTTTTGTGTCACTGTTCACTTACTTTAGGTAACTAAATATTTCCTTTTTTGTGTAAGAAAATGTTAGATGATTTACCTTTTTTTGGCCATGCTCTTAACTAAATTTCAACCCAACCAAACCAAGTGTATACAAGTCGATGAAATATGTCATGTGTTTGTAAAATTGTGCTGCAAAAATATTTTTTAATCAACCCTACATGGAATGAAAATGTAGCCACAGTCTCCTCACCAATTGTAAAGCTCCAATCTGCAACACATTTATCAGCGGTTGATGAGGTGTCAAGTACTATGTCATGGTGATCTCCCTTACAAGAGCTCTTCAGATCTCTCAGCAGGGAAGATAATAAAACACCTGGTGAAACTGTTTCATAATGGAAACTGTAATAAAGAACAGACAGATTAAAGACATTAACCACTGTGGCAGAAAATATTAAAAAGGAAAATGTGTTGACCACTTCCCTATATCAGACAAGAAAGTTTTCCTGACTGAATAAATACATTGAGGAGCGGAGCCTGCTTGTATAGCCTATAGGATCAATAGCAATTGATTATTGTGGCAATTTTAGGTTTATAAAAAGTAATGGGAAATAATTATTTGGATTACAAGATTCTTAATTTATTAGCATGTATCATTTTATTTCAAATCCTAGGAAAAAATTATTGATGTCTCGTTGACAATGCCTTTGTTGAAGACCAAGAAGAAACCTCATAAAAACCACCCTGCTTTATTAGCAGTCACTTGACAACTTATAATCTTATAAACATATAGAATATGTTTAGGATAATCAACACAAGAATACTGCTTATGGAAAACCCCTGAAATCAACCAATAAAAACAGTTTCTTTGTATTAATCTGATAATGAATCAAGCAGTTTACAACCAGGAAATTAGTTTTCCTTCAATACTTTTAAATTTCATACAATTACTTTTTTGCTACTCTTGTAATAAAGAACCGTGACCATTTAAAAAAATTTACCATGAATGTGCATGTAATTGAATTATAAAAGTTAGAAAAACATCTATGTTAGAAAAATTAATCAATTGAATGTGGTGAAATGCACTTTTTAATTTAAGATCTAAATGGAAAGGAGCAGTTTGTACGTTTACATACACATGATAACATGCACATGATTGTGTTTAACATTACTCATGTTCAATCCTTGCAACTTGAAATTTACATGGAAACCATAATCAATCAACAGCCTGTGCTGTTATGGTAAAGATTTTGGGTAACCTCTTATAGGTAACCTAAGAAAATGTTAGAGCACAGGCCTGATCAAACAAACAAACTAACTATCAATTATGGTAATTATGGCAATACAATTAACACATCATTAAGATAATTCAGGGTTTTTTCTCACCTTCATTTTTTCCCATCTTGACTAGGATTGCTTGTTAATGAGCAAGGAATTTCTCTGACCGGGTTTTAGAGCTTGGTGTCAGTGCGTTTCACCTTAGTCAAATTCATATGCCACAATGATTGGATTGGAAACAGTCCATGCTTGCTGTACCAACTTTGTCAGTTCATTATGGCAGATTCTCTTGATCGCCGTGAGAAACTTCTGCAGCTGGTTTCTCAGGAATAGGTGTCTGTTGGTCAAAACAGTTATAATTACCGCTAAGTACCTCTGTTTTTCTTTTCCATGTTATTTTCAGGAGTTATTCAGAGGGCATTTGTGTTTTCGCCAAATTTAAAAGCCTTTAAGATCAGGTTAGAATGAACTTGCATTTCAAAGGATGGTTATAATAATAAGAAGAAATAAATCAAAATTTTAATATATTGATATAAAGAGCTTAGTTATTACCTGATTTTGATAAGTGTCTGCATTTGTAGGCTACCTATTTTTTGTCTTTAAGCATTAAGTATTTATGAAAATTGTGACCACTCTCTACTCTATCCAAATCAGATTATTTGTAAGGTTACCCTTATAAACCATAGAAAAGCCTGGTTTTTCCACTTTAATGTAAAGCTTTCTTAATGATCTCTCAGATCTGTGGCTATATATATGTTGGGATTAGTGCACCAAACTTCAATAACTAGGAACCTTTGCTCTGCCCAGCATCTTGATCTAGCTGGGCAGAGCAACAGGTCATTGTCCATGTGAAGCTAATTGGTTCTGATTTGCTATGTTAATTACCATTAGGAATGAATGCTAGGAATGGAACAGCGGTAGAACACCTCATACCAAACTTTGGTAAACTTTCTAAGTTTTCTTAGTAAAAGGTCAATTTCACAAAGAGAATTTTTCTAATAAAATGCAAGACCCAGATATTTGTATATATTATTTTCTTAATTTGTTGGTAAGTTTATTCAACTTGAAACGACTCCACCAGTCACAGGGATGGTTTTTACAAGGGTTTCTTTGTTCAGGTATGCTATCATACCTGGCATACCAAGTCTAGCAGAGTAAGAAGTGCACTGTATGACTTTATATAAGCAAAATACCCTTGAGTACAATATCAAACCCCATTGCAACCAGCAAGCAAATATAATCTATAATGTAACACCACAAACAAAAAGAAGCATGATGTTTATATATTAAGGTGATGTCAAGAAATTGGCAAATTGTTTCTTATCTGTAAGAAATAGTTGAGAAGCTTTATCAATATCTTTTATAGTCAAATAACTTTGAATTTTCAGCATGGTTTAGAACGCCAGTCGAATTAAATCAAATGAAATTCTGAGAATACATGATATGACAAGAAATTCCTTACATATAATTGTTTTCTTGGATAGACCGGTGCCCCATCATGTTACAGAACTATACTTTTCTGCTTAACATAGTGTGTAACATTTTTGTAGTCCATCACAAAATTTTATGTTTCTTAAATATGTAAAAGCAGGAGAAAGATATTTTCAAAAGCAGCTTGAAATATATGATTAAAAAATGGTTTATTTATTAGAAATATGTAATTTTTATTTCAACAAAAACCCCACACTTTTCTGTTTTAAATTGGGACTGTAGTTTACTTTGACATTTCTGAAGAGAAATGATGACAGGTAGTTAAAATAAAAAGTTTAAATAGACCAGCAGTTTTAATGGTACATGTAATATCCTCTATGTGAGCGTTCTGTTTGAGGTCACTTTTTGTTTGTTTGTCTGCCACTGGTGCCAGTAAAAGTCCAAACGTAGACAATTTCCCACAAACATCTAAGTTAATTGAACATGTCTGTAGTGAAAATGTTTTAAAAGCTTTTCTATTAAGTTTGTTAAGATATGTGTTCTGTTTACCAAGAGAAATAACACTCTGACAGCTAAGTAGATACGTATATGTACATCTTGTAGGAACAATTAAGGAGGTGACTAATTCTACACTGTGTCCATCTGCTGGACTTCATGATCTGGGGGTCAATATCTCTACAGTGTAGGGTTGGGTTGCTTTTGCCTATTTTCTTTAATAACATTTATTTTAAAACTTCAAAATTAAAACCTATTGGCCAGAGCTGTCAAGTGCCCTGTGGCTGGTTGTTCAAATTGTATTAAGCTCTAACTGTAGCTGTAAGATGTCACATCACAATAATAGTTTTGTAAAGTTAGGAAAGTAGGACAGGTTTTTCTGTTCAATAACCTGGTGTCTTTACATCCTGGTTTATCTGTTGAGCAACCCTCTGTCCCCAAGGCCTGGTTAATGTGTTGATTTTTTTTTTTGATTGGGGTTTTACGTCGTACTCAAGGGTATTTCAAGGGTGTTTGTTTCCCTATTATGGTAGAAAACCGAGGAAACCTCGTAAAAACCACCCACGCTATTGCGGGAGCCCCATCTTGTGACTCACTCATAT
>JAVFBX010183203.1:0-14247 GCA_034783855.1 Mopalia kennerleyi
TTTTTGTCTCCGTCGTCATATGAGTGAAATACCCTTGAGTACGACGTTAAACACCAATCAAACAAACAAACAAACAAAATCTTCTAGAGACTGAGAATTTTACTTCAACAATTGTTGTATCGTTTTGTTGATTTTACTTCAGCCAAACTTTCTTTTCAAATGGTCTAATCGACATTGAGGATTTCAGTCTATGACCATGCTATTCTCTGTGTGGCTCAGGCCTCAGTTGTAATTCAGTGGTTAGTATGTTTGAGTGAGGGGCCTCTTTTGACGTGCCGTACAGCTTAAAATCTCACAGTAAACCTATTCAGTATGGGAGGAAGTGTGGCTATCTCTGGATTGGTAGAGTAACAAATTGACAATTTGTCTTCATGTCTTCGTGAAATACCAATGAATGGAATTTTGGACACCAACAATGTATGCAAACAGTTTAACCTTAGAGAGGATAACTTGTGAAGGTCACGGACTTTTATAGTGATTATTGGAAGCCTGAGATTTGTGGTAATAGTAAATATAACATGTTTTAATTTATTCCTACAAAGTTTTATAGCTGGAATACATGTAGATGAAAACAGTAAAATTCTAGGGAAAGCCACTTTATATGAAGATGGATTGTCCACAACACTCTGTTCCTTGCCTAATAACGGTGGAAAACCAATAGGAAGCCTGGTAAAATCACCCCTGCAATTGATAGCGAGACACATTGTGTATCTCACTCATATACCTGAGAGTCGACAGATGGACTCAATCCTGTGAACAGGACATAGAAGTAGGATTAGTAAGTGCACACACCATCCACTAAACCACGGTCTCGAGTCAGAAGCCATTGTATGTGATGTCTCTTCATTATTGTCCACCACTACTATAGTAGGGAGGGAATTAGAAATGCTACTCAGCATACATCCTTCCTTCCATCTTTCCGCCACAAATGTTTGTGAACACGCTAGCTTGAAAACAAATTCACGGATTAACTCAAAATTGGTGTGTAGCTTCCTCCTGTTAAGATGACGGATGGTATTGCATTTCACCAAATTCCGTTAAACGAAATGGCTGTATTACATAATTTTAGCATATTCATGCCTGTATGTGTTGTGAACACCACAAGTAGAGAATAAATTCACGGATTAACTTCGAACTTGGTAGCAATCGCGGGGCTGGTTTTTACAAGGCTTCCTCTCGGTTTTCCACCATTCTAGCGCAAGGAACAGTTAGAAGTGGACAATCCGTTGTCATATAAGTGAAATACCCTTGAGTACAACGTTAAACCCCAATCAAACAAACAAACAATCGAACTTGGTATATAGCTTTCTCCTGTTAAAGACGGCAGATGGTATTGCATTTCACCAAATTCCGTTAAAATGAAATGGCCGTTATTACATAATTTAAGCATATTCATGCATATATGTGTTGTGAACACGATAAGTAGAGAATAAATGCACGGATTAACTTCAAACTTGGTAGATAGCTTTCTCCTGTTAAGAAATTTGGTTTAACGAAATGACAGCTATAACATAATTTTAGCTTATTCATGCAACACAAACAGAAGAGAAAAAAATCAGATTAACTTCAAACTTTAGTATGAAGCTTCCTCTGGTTAAGATGGAGGATTGGATTACATTTCACCAAATTCCTTAATAAAATGGCCATTATTACATAATTTTAGAATATTCATTCCTGTATGTGTTGTGAACAGGATACATGTAGGTAGAGAATAAATTCACAGATTCCTGTCTTTAAGACAATATGGAATTGAATTTCACCAAGTTCTGTAAAACAAGATGGCCGCCATAGCATAATTTTACAATAATCATATCTGTATATGTTGTTAACATGATAACTCTGAAACAAGTTCTTGATTAACTTGGAATATAGTCTCCTCTTAAGACAACAGATGGGAATGAATTTCATAAAATTCTGTAAAACAAAATGATCGCCAATGCATCATTTTACAATATTCACGTTTATGTGTTCTGAACATGATAATTTAAGATCAAATTCACAGATTAACTTGAAACCTGTCAGCTAGCTTCCTACTTTTAAGACATAGGATGGATAGGAGTGCATTTCATCCAATTGCGCAAACCAATAATGAGATTTCAGTTCTCCAATTTCTGTAAAACAAAATGGCAGCCATGGCATAATTTTAATATATTTCAAACTTGGAAAATAGTTTCCTCCAGTTAAGAAACCGATAGGATTGCATTTTATTTAATTCCGCAAACCAAAATGGCCATCACTCAAATTCAGATATTAATTTCAAACTTTGCTTTTTCTGTTAATTCATGTGCCATAGATCTGATTGTATTACAATAGGTTTCATAACAAATATGGCCGACATTGCATGATAAGCACCATAGTTTTACTCTTTGGCTCTTTGAAGAAGAAAATAGTTGTTAAACAAAAGTAGAACAACGTTATTCGAATGGGATTATGAGCATATATTTTTTTTAAAAAAAGCATCTAGTGGTGGACCTGTTAGCTACTCCGCTTGTTCATCTTGTGATTCTCATGATTTGCTAATATTTTTTTGTAAGTGAAGGGAGGATGGTTTCCATCACATGTATGAGTGAAATAACCTCAGTAAATCCTCAGTTAATTCAGTTGTATTTTCCACATGAATGATATTACTGTGAATAAATCAAATAAATATTTGTTTGGCAGGCATGGATAGAAGAAGAAAGGAAAAAGCAAGAGTTAGTTCTGGAGTTGGATGGAATGAGGGTGAGACGTCGAGCCAGTGAAAACCCCAGCTCTCCCTCTTTCTCACAGTCATTCGACTATGATGAGGAATTTGAAGAACCCAGCCTTAGTTCTATCAACTCCTGAAAACACCAGCTCACCCTCTTTCTCACAGTCATTCGACTACGATGATGAATTTGAAGAACCCAGCCTTAACTGTTAAATCCTGAAGGACAATTCGTTTCTTTTCAACCCATATTTTTTAATATATAAATTGTGAACAACATTTGCTTCAAAGCTATTGAAATTTGAAACCCTGTTTAGGTTGGCAAAATTTTCAAAAGATTAAAAAATATATATAATTGACATAAACAGGCTTTAAATCGATCTTCAGTTTGCAGAGTAAGTTTAGGGCTTGACCTCATTTTCTTTTGTACAGTGTTTAACAGATATTTATTATTATTAATAATCTAGTAAACCAACCATCAATTACTATTAAACTGATCATCATCATCATTTAAATTATTGTTTCATCCAAACTATGTTTAAATCTAATTTTTTAGATTGGAGGTCTTGTTTGATGAAGTTGCAACAGTTTTTAGAATCTTTTTGTACATTGTTTTCTCTGTTGTTTGATTAAGACAAACAGTCCAGACTCCTACTAAACAATGCTAAATACCATTAAATGCTGATTGATTGATTAGTGTTTTGCGCCACATTTAGCGGTATTTCAGCTACGTTGTGGCATCCATTAAATGTTGAATACATGGCTTCGATCTATGCAGTCTTTGAGAAATGACGATTACTCATTATTTCTGTGAGAATCACTTTTTGTTTTTTTACATTTTGTTGATTATTAGAAGTTATATAGGATACCCACCCTGAACTACTGTCAAATCCACGCTGCATGTCTGTGCATGCTGACTATGTCAGGTTGGATTAGGCTGAGTACTGTCCCCTTGAAAATGTTGATTTACTGTTGACTTATTTGTAACAATTTCTTGATTATTTCAAAATGTGCTCAACCTTTTGTAACATGTACATGGCTTTAACTGGTGTTAAATATGATGTGTTATGTAAACTAAATTGGTTTTCAGAGTAGTAGAAATATGGTTTTAATACATAGCTTTATTTTCCAAGGACCAGGGTAAGTTGAATGGAAACCCTATGACAAAATGGTCTGTCCATAGGCGGTGGTGTTACTTAACCTACAGGATAAGTAGATTGGAATTTTTGATAGCTGTCTTCAAAATCTAACAATCTAATCATGTCAAAACAATATCCACATTGAAATATCCCTTGCCGTACAGGGCAAAGGAAAACTGTGATTAACTTGCTGGGCATAACTTGTACTTGGCCCGGGCACATTGACCAGTGTAGTCAGATTCACTATTGGTCCCACATTAAGCTTTACGGGTCTTGAATGAAGTCCTGGGGAAAACTGGGTTGAAACTTTTCTATGTTACAATATGTTTCTTTTTTTATTATTATTACTATTTTTTCACACTTTCAGCCTTTTTTATACAGCTAACATACAGACTTTTGCATGTGTATAGAAAAGTTTTTAATTTAAGTAATTGACCGTAATAACTCAAATGTGGGAAAGAGTAAACAAATTTTTTTTTTTACTCTTTCCCACATTTGAGTTATTAAGGTCAAAAGTCTGCATGTTTATACATGTAGGTGTATAACAAAAGCTGAACATGTGAAAAAAAAAAGTTTATATCTGTGTAACTTTACAAAGTTTTATGGGTTGTTTAGAATGACTATTCCTAAGGCATATTGATTTCTTGTTTTATCTGTTATTTGCTTGGGGATATGAAGTGGCATATAACTGATTTAAAAGATTTTACAGTGGCATATAGCTGATTTTCAAGATGTAAAATTGGTTTATGGCTACTTTTAAAGATGTAAAAGGGGCATATAGCTGATTTTTAAACTGGCATATACATGTACAAATGTAGCTGATTTTAAAGATGTTAAATTGGTATATAATTGATTTTAATGATGTTAAGTTGGTATATGACTAATTTTAAAAATATAAAAAGGACATATAGCTGATTTTAATGATGCAAAAGTGGCCTATAACTGATTTTATAGATGTCAAATGGGCATATAACTGATTTTATAGATGTCAAATGGGCATATAACTGATTTTTGAACTAGCATATAGCTGATTTTATAGATGTCAAATGGGCATATAACTGATTTTTAAGATATTAAATTGACATGTACATGTAACTGATTTTAAAAATGTAAATAGGGCATACAGCTGATTTTAAACATGAGAAATGGACAAAGGCTCTTTGCTAAGTTCATCAGTGGATTGACCAGGAGAAGTTCGCATTAAATATTCTTCCTGCTTTAAAATATGATAATTCAGAGACAAAAGTGAATATGTCACTTTGTTTATTAGCTAAGAAAATGGCAGAATGGTTGAATTAAACTTAAGACAAATGGAATGAGAGTAGGAGACAACATTAGACGGATATTTCACAAAACTCCACTTGTATTTTCTATAGTCCTGAAAGGTAAGCCAGTATTTTTATATATTAAACCCTGTACATATATTATCCATATTTTTAAATAATGGTCTGGTATTGTTGCAATAAAGTCATAATTGTTTTTATAGTTTTTAAATATCTTAAGGCTGACCAGTCAAAGCAGTATAACTTACAGTCATTTCTAAAGTATACACTTGTTGGCCACGGAACAATTGGTGGCAATTTTACATTTTTAAAAACATTTTATTTATATTTGATACTCCGCACAGTGCACATCGTATATTAATTCAAAGTGATGGAAATAAAGGCCAGTGGAGATCTGTGATTATTAAGAAGAAAACTATTTGCCCTTTTATAAAACAATGATTTAGAAAGTTTATCTCTATGTATGGAAATGTATCAGTCATTTTTTTAATGTAAGACATGTATTTTGATAAAAATCCATTTAATGATAACATTTGATGATTTGAAAGAGTGGTCACAAACAGGTTGCAGTGTGTGGCGGGATATGTGGTCAATTAACACAAAGTTTTAGGATTAGGAAAAGCCAATTTCCTGATTTGTTGGTAATTATTTAAGATATAGTGAGTCTTTCCAGACAATTTGTCTGATAAAGTGTAACAGAAGACTGATGTGAACAAGGCTATGCTGGATGTATTCTAATGACTGTGTCAAGCTGTAAAGTAAGTAGTTTGTCGATGAGATCTGACAAATAGTATGGTGAATACATAAGGTGAAGGTATATTGTGGTACCAGAAAGTTATTCAGGTAGTTGGGTCACTGCTTGAGATGTCTTATGGTATCATATTTATTATTATCCATTTACAATTTTTAACAAGGGTATAATGACGACAAGTACTTTGCAGTGCAATAAATGGATAGGGAATGCCCTTTGTACTTATCCTAGTCCAATCTGTAAGTACTTTACAGTATAATAAATGGATTGAGAAGGCACCTGCTATTAATCCCAGACCAATCTGTAAGCAGTTTGCAGTGCAATAGATGGATAGGGAATGACCCTTGTATTTCTCCCAGCCTAAGCTACATGTAAGTAGGCTGACATGTATTTTGCAGTGCTATAAATGGAAAGAGAAGGCCCCTGGTCTCTTTCCCAGGCTAATCTGTAGGTACTTTGCAGTGCTATAAAAGGATAGGTAAGGCCTGTTATATAACCCAGGCCAATATGGAGTACTTTGCAGTGCAATCAATGAACAGGAAAATGTCCCTGTTCTTCAAGCCCAGGCCAATCTGTAGGTACTTTGTAGTGCAATAAATCGATTGGGAAGGCCCCTGTTTCTAAGCCCCGGCCAATCTGTTAGTAGTTTGCAGTGCAATGAATGGATAGAGAATGCCCCTTGTATATTTCCCAGCCTAAGCTGAGTACATGTACTTTGCAGTGCAATAAATGTATAGGGAAGGCCCCTGCTCTTTATCCCAGTCCAATGTGTAAGCAGTGCTATAAATGGAAAGAGAAGGCACATGGGCTCTTCCCAGGCTAATCTGTAGGTACTTTGCCATGCAATAAAAGGATTGGGAAGGCCCCTGTTTCTAATCCCCTGCTAATCTGTAAGTAGTTGCAGTGCAATGAATGGATAGGGAATTCCCCTTGTATTTGTCCCAGCCTAAGCTATTACTATGCAGTGCAATAAATGAACAGGGAAGGTCCCTGTTCTTAATTAAGCCCAGGTCAGTCTGTAGGTACATGTACTTTGCAGTACGATCAATGGATTAGGAAGGTCCTAACAAAATTTTTTTAACTAACTGTATCAATTATATTGATAGGATAATCATGAAAGTTCGACAGCACAGGTTTGGACCTAGTCTTTAAGTCAGTGAAAGGAAGTCAATTAGCTAAGAATAACTTTAATTAATTTTGTTGCAGATATACAGTACTAGCAATGGATGGATTGTCTCTGTTTATTTGATTTTGTCATTTTGTCTCCATGGCATTGTTGTATTGTCTGTGTTTGTATTATGTAGAAATATGAAAAAGGGAAGTTTTACTTGCTTACTTTACCCTTTTTTTTTGGCGAAATTTTTATCTAATCAATTAGTCTCGAATTAACTGTCCATGACATATTTACATGTATATATTATAGTTTAATTAAACGCAACAAGGTTATGCTCCTTTTCCTAGAACCCCATGTATATTAACTGATTTTCTTGAAAGATTAAAGATAGAAAATGAGAAAATGAGATAATTTATTCCATATTGATCATCCAACATCCCGATGCCAGAATGATTTAGGAGTGGAAAAGTTTAATTAGTTTTAGTCTAATTTTTCCATAATAACATGTACAACTTTTTTCTGTTTTAATCTTTTTATTATTAGTTTCTTAATAATAGTTTTTAAATTATTATTTTAATATCCCATTGTGATTTTAGGTCCCATTATGATATTGTCATCTGAGAATGATTTTTTTATACATACCTGTATGTGTATTGTATATTTAAAATAGTCCGCCTGGAATTACATGTATTGATGTATACCATTATATGTTAGTTGTAAAATAATCTTTGTCAGAAAAACTTGATCTGAAATTTGATTCTTCCACAGGCTTCCTATCTTTCAGAATCTTAAACGAGATTTCTGACCGAAGGTACGACCTAAAAGCCAAATCTTGGTCTCAACTGAATTGAACATTTTCCAGAAACCAGATTTGGTTCTCTATCAGTTTCATATTTTACACATAAATCTGAGCGTGTACTTGAATCAGGTTTTCTGACATGGGTTTTCAATTGCCACAAATTAGAACAAATAGAAGTGAAGGCGATATAAAGTTTGGATTCCAAATACAAGACTATTAAGGGGTGTATAATATTTGATATAAAGCACACAAGTACATGCATGTATAACAATTTGATATCATTGTTTATAACAAATAAATATATTATATTTATTAAACTTCAATCTCCACCAGGTAGGGTTATTTTATAAAATTTTAATAAGTTTACATAGAACGATACAGTTTTAAACTATTTCTTCAATTATGATCCGTAAGTACGCTTTAACGTCCACGGAGCCTGTAAATGAGTTTTATACCCATTGGTTTACTTCCTTGAAATAAACTAAACCAAACCAAACCAAACAAAACAAAAGATTTTCCTTCTATGAATAACAAGTTGCACACAGTCTCTCAAATGAGGGTGAAATAAAGAGTGGTAATTATTATAAATGATGCTCTCAGAGCTGAAGGGCAACTTTGAAGCCCATCTTTTTGTGATGTCTATGTATAACGTCCTGTAATTGTCTTTGTTTGCTGCCAGTGGCATCGAGGGGGGGTTTCCTTCACCTATTGGCCTGGTTAGCAGACATGTTAGTGAAACAACCTAAAGTACGGCGTTAAACCCCAGTCAAATAACAAACAAATTACACAACAGTCTTGTACATTTTACCTGGTGAGTGGCCACAGATAAGAAACTGTACCGATATTTTCTTTTTAAGTGCAATTTATTTCGTTGTTAATTTTGTTTTGAATTTCATTAACTTTATAATATGAGGGCCGGTGATTCCATTCACACAATGGACTGACAGGTGAAGTAACATTAAGCATCGCTTAATACATCAAGTAAATGTTTATTTAATTCATCTGTGTTTCTTATTTTAACTTCATTAAATAATCATTTTAAACATTATCGGTAAGATTCTACAAAGAAATCTTGTTTGTTTTTAAATTGTGATGGATTTTTTTTCTCTGTAACAGTGCAATCTTAATAAAATACTCAAATCTGTACATTTTACCTATATATGTAAACATGTAATCTATTTTTAAATAAATAATTATTACTGAAAATAATAATGAAAGAGTTTTGCTTTTATTTAATTTTGATAAATTAATACAGAACAATCAGGAGTTCCAGAAAGGTATCTTCTCAATATTTGATGATTTTGGAATTCATTTGTTAAGGAGTGAAAATTATAAAATATAAATTGTTTGCTGCGTGATTGGTTTTTAAGTTGGACTTAAGCTAAGTATATTTTACTTATATTAGAATGGATTATCCACTTTTGCCTCACTTAAAATGTTCTGGAAAACTAGGTGGTACCCTCGCAAAAAAACTGATTGGGTCATCTAAGAAGACTCCTTTATGTACCTGACATTGTGGAGACTAGAACCTATGTGTCAAAGGAGGGTCAGTAATCAAATGTGCTAACCACCGAGCTACAGGCCTGCAGCCGTGGCTTAGTGGTTAGCGGCGCGCTTACAGAAGCCAACTACAATTTACCGTTCACAGAATCAAGTCCGTCTGTCAACCCTCAGGTATATGAGTGAGTCACACGATGTGGCTCCGGCAATAGCAGGGGTGGCTTTTACGAGGTTTCTTGCTGGTTTTCCACCATAATTAGGCCATGAACATTGTTAAGTGGACAATCCGTCGTCATATAAGTGAAATACCCTTGACATTAAAGTCCAATCAAACAAACAAACAAACAAACCGAGCTACAGGCCCATTAGATATCCAAGGAGAGTGACTGTTATTAAACCCCTACATGGATATGCTGCATTCGACTCCTGGTTGTTACCATTCGTGCTGTATTTATTGCTCGTACTTACACGGAAAATCCTTGGAGACCACTGCTACGAGTCTTAAACACGATTTCAAAACCTGTAAATTCCGTTTGAGTGCTACTACGAGTGGAAAATACCACTTGTCAACTCGATACTTATCAATTGAATCGAGTTTGTGGTCGTAATCACGACCAATAGTTACCCCACGAGTGGTGATTGTGACTGTCCCGAGACCAATAGTTACCCCACGAGTGGTGATTGTGACCCTCCCGAGACCAATAGTTACCCCACGAGTGGTGATTGTGACTGTCCCGAGACCAATAGTTACCCCACGAGTGGTGATTGTGACTGTCCCGAATGCAGCATTATTGCTGACTAACTATTGTCACATTTGTCCACTACAAGTATTGTGTCCTATAAGTGCCTTGTCTTGTCCAGCTATATCAATGATGGATCCTTCACCCATGTGGGCAGCTGGAGACAGGGGATGGAGAGATTCCTGGTACCCTTGTACACTGTGCCAAGGGGAAACACAGGTTTGTGATATGGTCGTATTTCATCTTGTGATTGCCCTGTGTTTGTTACCTGTGATGTCTGGGGTATTGAAAGATAACCTTCAACATGTGATAATCTTTAAATGAACAATCCTTCACATTTTGGGTGAACAGGTTTTCTTGGTAAAATATGTGCAACCTTTACCAAGTTGTGCTTGAATCGATCAATCAATCAACCAAACTGAAGTCTCAAACTGGATCAAAGATACTTACAAGGTGCACCATTTTGAAGGAAAGGAATAACTGCATGGGAAAATTTATTTGAGAACATGATTGTTTTTCTTTAGGTCAGTCAGATTTACAGTTAATTGTGAGGAAATGACTGGGTAGGGCATGGAAATCTAATGCTACCGTTGAAAGCTAATGCGACCATTGTTCTTGTGGCATGTATGGGAGGTAGAAGTTTGATTTGGAGGAAAGAACTCGGTAGGGAATTGAAATCCAATGCGACCATTGAAATTCAATGGGAGTTAAGAGGTTAGATTTGGAGACTCACTGGAGCCCAGAGAAGATACAGTTCTGGAGTCCAGTGGAAAAACCAATACCAACCTTAAAGATAATCTATGGTAGACTCTTGTTGTTGTTGGAGAGATAGCAGTAGCTTCACAGTCTCACCCTGGACGTCTTGTTGTTGTGCCAACAAATATAGTTCTAAACATTAATCATGTGCACTGTTCTAGATAAACATCCTACCTAAGATAATGAATGACAAGTTATCTGATCAGCAGGGAACTTTTGTTTTAACCAGTACATGTAGCTTTGTTTAGAATTTGGCTTCTCTTGTATTGTATGCAATAACGAGTCTTAGTGAGATGGACAGACATTTTAGGTACAAGATAATGATAGTCCTGTATAAGGAGACAAGGCTGCTACCTAGGTTGGTTGAATCTGACTACAAAAATAATTATTTCTTTTTGAGACCTGTTACCATGTTTCTAATTGAAACCCAGTGGATACAATGTTTGACGAATTTTAATCCAAAAAGTTTCTCTTTGGTTTCCAGTTCAGAGGGAAGAGTTGTTGCTTTTTTGTAAACAACATGATTTAAAAATTCTCTATAACCAAATGATCAGGAAGAGATATACATGTATATTCAGCTTTTGGGAGGTAACCTATGAGGTTGGATAATGGAGCTCAAATGATTGTTGGCTCTAAACTGAAGGCTGTTTTTCTTTCACCAACATAATGTTTCAGGCACCCCTTTGAAGTGATAATGTTCTCCTGTCTATCTTCCCAGAGTTAATGAGTAAATTTTTTTCATTCAGTGTAGCAGGTGGTTGGAGGGAGCTTCCGGTTGCACTGGTGCTTTCAGAGCCAAAGATTGTTTGTTTGTTTGATTGGTGTTTAACGTCGTACTCAAGGGTATTTCACTTATATGACGACGAGACAAAAATAAAACGTACAAACAGATCAGCTTCCTGTTTCCTTTAGTTCTGAGAACACCAGGGCAACAGAATGCTCCTCTTTTCTCGCCTCTTACGATCAACCGAGAAAGCCAAGGGAGTATTCTGCAGGACTGGCCAACCCGCTCCCCCACGAGGCTTCAGAGCCAAAGAAGACAAGGAAGCCAATATGTTTGTTATGTCTTGTATTTTCCTGTAAATTCCTGTGATATTTTTGTTTGTTGCCAGTAGTGGGGTGGGGTTCCTTCACCTATTGGACTGGCACACCATCGTATGAGTGAAATAACCTTAAGCACAACATTAAACTTTTATCAAACAAATTAATATGATATAAGGTTTTTTATTTTGGATCAAATAAAATTCTAAAAGTTGTTGCACATATTATGGAGTAAAATACGACAACTAAATAAAACTATAGCAATATTTCAAAGTTAAATTCTGGGGTAAAATGAGTCAATAAATACTGGTGTGTGGCGCAGAGTTTATGCAGCTATTGGCAGTGTTGTGGTTGGGTCCCACATCTGACACCATATACGGTTCTTTTCTTAGTTCCGACAAGGTACAATCAAGTAGACAGAGAGAACATTGTGTGATATCAATATTTGTTTTCTTCTTGGACCGTCCTATAGTGACTGCAGATCAATTTCTTTGTGTATTTTGCCAGCTAGAGATATCTCGTGACAGGTTGTATTTACCAAAGCAGGGATGATGTATTGATTTGAGGGTTTCATTCAGAAGAGGCTCCAGCAATTCAGCTGAACTAAGTTTGTCATATAGGGTTAGACTGGTTGTCTTTTGTCATATTCATGAATGACACACTGGACATTCCATACTGCTTTTTAAACAGTAAGGTGCACCATTGGCTTCATTATCATTAATTCTAGGTAGAACAACATGTGAGGTTAAAGATAACGCCTTGGTTGATGGCCTGTATGTTACAATTAAGTAACACGAGAAGGTGTGTGAAAATCATGTTAAATTAAGTTGGTGTACCTGAGTGAGCTAAGGGGAGTTCCACTGCCATGTTTCCACAGTGTGAAGGTGTGCATAGATACCTTTGCCCAGGTGCTATCAAATTGCTAAAAGGGTCAGTCATTTGCACACCGTTTTGGCACAAACATGTACAGCTTGTTCTTGTCTTAGGTCATTGTTTGCTGCTATTCAGTCAAGGGTGCTTTCACCCACTGACAAGCTGCTGTGATGTTGCGACAATATGGGTTGAAACATCTTGATCAGCTGTCCATGCACATAAGCACAGCATTCCCAAGTTGCCTCCCGGTTTGGGCTTGATAAGGGTGGGCATTTACCAGGTTACAGTGTTTTCATAATGTTAGAAAATAAATCTCTCTTCAGTGCTAAATAAAGGCAACATTGCTTAACCTCTAACAAAGATACTCTATAGAAATGGACTCCAATAAGATAGAAATTAATTCCAATAATGCCTGGGATAACATTTATAAAAAACATACATGTATTTGAAATCCGCTGTACCAACAAGTCATTCACTTATTTCAATGGCCTGACATAAATTGAAAGATCAATTTAATTCATAAGCAGACCTTTCCCATCACAACATTGGTGAAACATATATTTTTTGGTTCAAACCCACACAATATTTCATACAATGAAAAACTTGGTTTCAAATATCACTAGGTAACAAGTCTAAACATAATTAAATTCATCTAACAATTGTACTTTCTATATTATATATATAATAATAATATAATATAAAATGAAAAAAGCCAGATAGACTAAAATATCGTCCAATAAGAATTAACAGAAAAAGAAATTTTTTAATTTGTTTAACGAATGTAAGTTACAATTCAAACAGATAAAAACAAGTTTTCACAAAATGAAAATATTGGCATATTTGAAGACGAGTTTACTGACATGTGACCCACTCCAGCAAAATACATACTATGTTGCAAATCAGTGTTTTGAGTATTGAGCCGTCCGGTAAAAATGTAATACCAGGTCAATATTGAGATTTTTAGCAAAAATATTCTGAAGCAACTATGGAAAGTTTGGTGTTATTTAAGGTAAGGTTGTGGTGGACTTTGAATGTTTGTCTTTCCAAAAAAATAATCAAATCTTGGAGCCAGTTACATGTATCTAAAAAATTGTATCTGGTTCAAAGACTGTACTCTAACCCCCCCTATCTTAACTTAAAAAGTTAAGATAGTGATCTTTATCCAAGAGCAAACCTGATTAAAAAATTTGAATTAGAAGACCGCTAACTTTGATTATAAAACTTGACTACATCATTTACAAAAGCAGTGCTTTGACTACATTTTGTCTGTTTTCTCTGCTTTCATTTTTCAGTGTACCGTACTTAGGAAAATGCCTACTCCTCGGCTGTTATTATACCTACAGAACTGATTTTTTACACAGTTCATTTCAACATATAAAACTAAAAAATGGTCATTAACATTTTTGATATCTTTTTTCGTTTATTAGATAAAGTTATAAGAAGCTGAAATTTCGCTATTTTGGCTCATTTTGGGGATTTTTTTTACCATAACACAATATTGCAAGAAAACTAAGACAAACAGGAAAAAACTGAATGACAGTTTTTTGGTTCATATAATGTTTTAC
>JAVFBX010183214.1:0-14247 GCA_034783855.1 Mopalia kennerleyi
AATGGCACAAAGTATTCACACCTTAAATGCTAAAAATGTTCATATACAAGTAGTTGTAAAAAAAAACTATTCGTCATAAGTAGGCCTACCACATGCAGGTACTAGAATTTACAGATTGTTCAGCATCAAAATAGATTTCTACTGGCTCGATAGTGGGTTTACTTTAGCAAACTAAAACTGGAAGTTTTCTTCGCCTACCAAAGGTGGGCCCTGAGACAAAGATAATCTGCCTAACTTCGGGGAAGGTGAAGGAGTTGTTCTCTCCACTTGCTTATGGTTTGGTGTTGATTGTAGTTTCTCTTGTATCCACACATAATTCATATCATCATCATCAGAGGCGACAGTCACAACATCTTCTTCGTCGTCACTTCGTAATTTGTTTATTTCAACACAGTTGTCTTCATGATTCTCCTCACATTTTGCTACAATATAAATATATTAAAGGTTTTGGAGTCAATCTACTAACCTTCCAAGCTGTCTTCCGCCCTTCAGACTCGCCCCGGTTAGATTTAAATTCATTCTTTTGTTTAAATTTCTACGAAACATAAAAGGTTGCACGAAGGCAGGATTTGATCAAAGAAAGAAAGCTCCCCCCTTTTATCGACCAACTGGAAACATATTCCAATCTTGACAACAATTAATGAAAATGGAAACTTGTAATAGAACTGAAATAATATGAGGTAAAACACCAATGAACACCTAAATGTTATCACTTTAATCAATCAGTGTAATATAACAAAAACATCCTTACAAAACAAAATACTGTTTTTCCATTGCTTTAAATCACTAAGACCAGAAAAATCCTATGAGAAATTTAATACGAACAAATATAGTTTCAGCTATTGGTATTTAGTCCGTTTTGATTCCAGACACGCAATAAGAAAACCAAAGAATACATTAAAAAACTAGCAGTTGCTCGTCGCATTAATACAATATCTTCAAAATGATATACAATGAAGTGCACAAATTGATCTTAAGTCGATGGAAATTTCAATGATTTTCTTGTGCACAAAAGGATGAAGGAGCATTTAATAAATGATCGTTATCACGTGTCCTGTCTAATCGACCTATGTTTAGTTTGGTTCCCTGTCTATGTGTCACATTTAAAATCCATCTGCTTCAACATATGGGATTTATGGATGACAATAAAGGTTTCACAGTGCGATGGCGTCACCATCTTCATCGTCATCATCTGCAAAAGAAGATATGATTAGTATCACTACGTGAAGTTAGTGGAATGGTGTTAAATATTAAAGCATGCAATGTTGTCTACATCTATATAAAAAAAAGCAAAATATTTATACTATAGCCTTCAGGGCATAGCAGACGGACTTACAAACCCTTAACGTCATTTAACCGAATCGCATAAGAACAAAGTAGCAGCTGTACCAAATTGAATTGTTGGAACGGTACTTAGTTACGGGGGCCATGCAACTTCTTACTAGAGCAAATTGTTAGTGACAGTATTTTAAATTTTAGGTTGCATACAAAGTAGTATTGTTCGCGCCTCAACTTTGAATTGAACTGCCTTACTCGTGTTATAATTTGAACAAGAAGGTTTTATACTTGATAGCAAAGTAGGTTGTCAGAACTTAGATAGTTAGATAGTTTAGATAGTTAAAATGTTCGTAGAATAGAACCTCAGGTCGTGTATCTAATAATTCCTCTATTTTATTTACGGAAAAAGTGATGTTCAACTGGAAAAGTAATTTCTTTGAAGTGCTAACAGAAGACTAAAATAAACAGAGAATTGACACGTGACGACTTGCTTGATATTACACGATTTATCTAATGTTATCTTAAATTTAAATCTCTCCAATATTACAAACTGTTATTGTTTATGTAATCAGAAATATTTTGTTTCACAGTTGACGTATACCCATACGGTCTTGAACCACTGTATTAAGGGTTCATGCAGATTTATTACCAGATGTAAGTACATCTAACGGTAAATGTAGGGATCTTTTTCTTGTCCGTCAGAACCGGTAATTATAAGGATGACGTCTTGCAAAGTAAATGCGTCAATTCTAACGTATATTTTATTATTTTTACTATATTCAATATGTCCTGAAGTTTGCCTTTGTGAACCACATGTTTTTTTAAAATCTGAAGACAGCTTGTTTAAAGCCAATTTAAGACATTGCGAAGGAAATATGTCAATTCGTATGTTAGCAAGCAAGTTGCGCTGTGTATTACATAAACCAGATGATTTGACAGTCAACGCCAGCAATGATGAATGGTTCTGTGTCAATATGAAGCATCGTTTTAGCTTTGATACTAAATCGATTTGATGAAACAAGTAAGCCATATTAGAACGCTAATCTGGGTATTTCTGTTTTCTGATTACCTTTGTGGCGTTTGGAGAGCTGATTGCTTCTGGTCCTCTTCATTAGGTACGGATAGGCATAGATGGCCAAGAGCATCAGTAGTATGATACCAACGGGAGGAACTCTGCAAATCACAAGCAAAATCACCCCTTCATCAACCACACAAGGTAACACATAACATCGTTGACATGGACAAGAAGACCGAAACAACCTCTATGTCAGCTGACCAGATGGCTGTGTGAAGTGCGCAGGTTATATCCAGGTCTTCAGTGGCATAAACAAATGCATGTAGTTGGGCCTTGTTTATGGAACTATTTGTCATTGCCTAGTTTAGTGAAGTCAAATCCAGATAGGGCGCCGGTTCAGTAACTGTAAAGGGATCACCATGCACAGAGCACTGTTAACACCCTTTGCCGATTTTGAAAAAGGCGATGGTAAATGAACTAGTCTTGTGATTGGCCGATGGCGATCATAATCAGCGACCCAACTCTGCAAACAGATACAGCTGCAGTCGTTACGACATTTACTTGCAGTAATGGAATTCCTTCGCTGAATTTCAAACAGGACCATGACAGTTAAGCGATATGATATTGTCACGCGAGAGCTAACACGGGGTAATGTTCTGCAACAGTGCGGTCATCTACACATGCTAATACCTTTACTATCTTAGAGGAGTATATAGCATACCCTCCTGAACTAGTTAGCGACAACGTCTGGATCATTTCAAGCATAGGCCAAATGCAGGCAGTTTTTGGGGGGGAAGAGTATATCGTTCATGGCTTCGCCTGAATTCAAATCGACCAATGTGCATTATTTTTATAACTTCTGGTAATACGCTATTACTTACCAGGCTGATGGAATCGGTCCAAAATGTCCAAAATGACACGACATTGTTTCAGTCTACACTCCTACTACGCCTCATCCCTCATTTTAAATGCCGAGTAGCCTGTTTCTAAATAGAAACGGACTAACCATAATTGCTGTTGTTCGTCAAACAAACAAACAAACAAACAAATACTTCATGTATTAGCTTACTTACAACAAAGCAGCCCAGTTTATCCGTTTATACAAGGGAGGTAACTCTGCTGTACTGGACGACAAGCCACTGAAAGCAGAAATATTCGCCGTTGATGATTGATACAATCAGAAGCCAACATCGGCAGTCAAACTGCACACCAATCTCCATAAATGCATCATATTTATTTCTTAAGTTCGATTATACTGGCACATGGATGTTGAGAAATAAAAAAGGTTGAATCATTGCATAATATACACATGTAGTCCTTTCATAGCGACTACCATTGGTGGAATTGGTCATTTAAATGTATTCACAGGAAAACACTCTGCTCGTTCAAATTTTAAGTTATTATCGATGTTGCTGTGTGTGTTTGATTTATTGCCAATAATGTTTATCATTAGTACATTTTTTTAATGTAATGCATTTGTGAGACCACTTTTAATTCAATCTGATTTCAAAATTTGCAAAATGTAAGTTTACATATGCAATTTTAGACCCATACTGCCTCTAAATAATCGATTAACGTTAGTACAATAGACACGTGTACACCTTCTACTGAGAAGCATATATTATAAGCCATCACCAAAGGCAGAACACATTGGTATGGTAATGGTATAAAACAATAACTTGCCTTGAGAAATCAATCTCAATGAATATTGCCATCTTGCCATGTAACTGTACACACGGTTTTTAACATATACAATTGTTTAATGTCAAGTGTATCCTACCTGGGGTTTGCATTTCCAGAATCGGCCATTTTTGTTTACTTAATCTCGGCATATATGAACCAACTGTACTTCGTTATCATCGTTATCAATCCAACAGGTCGAGGGTTCATCATGTTAACAAGTTATGTCCCTTACACTGTATGCGGTGCGTTATTATTCCCCCATACTCGTTATTTCTCAGCTAATATATCCATTGACACGCATTTGTATAGATTCAGAACGGCTTCTCACAGTGTGTCATAACGGCGTACATAATGGCAATTCAACTAGAACTAACATCCATAAACATGATATACATTAACCCAGTTAGTGTCTAAAAGACGTTTTGTTACATTGTGTACGTCGGCCTATAAAGTCACATATTTATATTCCCCTATAGGCCCAAGTGACTATATCTGTGGCTTGGTATCTCTACATATATGGTGTGGTAAAAATTACTTATATTTGAATAAATCACATATCACTTCATTGCAACATTAATATAATATGTGACAACCCCATTTTTCGTCATTGAGAGATGTTACTATGCTAAGGTCCATACGCTCACTGCAATGAATGAGTGGGCTAACTGACCGTCTAACAAAAGCAACCTGAACAAAGCCCCTCAACTAGCAATCATTATAGCACAAACCGTTTATGTGTTGAAACTCCACGTATGTGGAAGGTATGGAAACCTAGAGCACACTTGTAAATTAATTTGTCTGAAACAAATCTTACTTCTCGTGTTGCCTGTGTGACTAAATCGTTATGTATGCATCTTCAAACCTAATTACATTGAAAAGCGTCCGCATGAGGATTATACTATTCTCTTAAGTTATAGACAAAATATAGTCTCTATTTCATATGGCGTAATCGTCATAGTTTTCAGGTGATATGAGAGTAGCAAATGCGGCCTACAAAGAACAATAATTTGCTTGAAAGAAATCAACAAGGCAAATGCGCGTGCTTATTCAGTTATCGGATTGTCGATGAAGGCTGCATTATTAAATAAGCCGAACACAGTCAAACAATTACCATTTTAAGATCTGGGTGATCTTTTTTAACCCTGCTCCACGTCGCTTTGTTGACGTTTGCACTCATTCGTGAGATATAAAATTGTCAGGCAGTTTGTTATTTTAAGATGAATATCTGCTGAAGTTCTTGCTGGCAAACAATGAACACAACGGGACATCATTGTCAGCAGTCGTACCATAGATTACTAAGCCAAATTAGTGCCCTTCCTTGATTTCATTTCATAAGAAATTATGTTGGATAATCAGATTGAGCGGATATTACTTGGTGAGATTAAAACTAAGCAGTATGTTCTCTTCATGCTCTAAATCTTTATTTTCATCTGATGAGATGATCCAACTCCTTAATGCATCCAATCGATATCCACATACATGCACAGTCAAGTTTTTCTTCAAGGATATGATTGTGTGTATAAGCTTTTAGATTAGTCATTTACATACCTAATTAATTAACAAGAAGAGGCTTTTAACACGGTAAACAGCTAAGCAAATCATCCAGCCGGAAGACTAACTGAAGTGAAACAGAATTTTAATTTTATTTTATGACGGTAATATTTATCTGCCAATTAGCGAGCAAATATACTATATCCCGGTGGAGGCAAACAAATTTTGATCTCTTCATTTATTCAAAATACATATATATATATTTATATATATACACAACAGAATGGAGAGAGCGATATATATATAGAGTGAGAGAGACAGAGAGAGTGAAACAGCGAGAGAGAAAAGGGGGAGGAGAGAAAGACTGTGAAGAGAGGTAGATGGACGAATGATACACGTCTCATATGTTATTTATGGTCTTCAAGCGTAACATTAATATCTAGTATATATTAGTTAACAATCCCACATTGCCGTATTAATAACAGGAGTTATGTCCCCTTGTCTTATCGATTTTATTTACCAGAAATCTAGTGATATATTTTGAATTCTCCAAGCTGCAAATAACTTTACAAGCAGTAAAAGCCAAGCTAAATTAAAATTACAGTAAACATTATTACGATCAATGAACTTAAGATTTTTCAGGAAAGAGTAATGTATCTACAAATACCTTGGTTTGAAAGGATGGTGTCATTTATAAGGTTTAATAAGTATTTTATTTTCTCTGTGGTCATTTCTATTCTGGAATTAGGTCAGGCAACATTTGTATAGAAATGTATAGTATTTAGAGTATAACAGGAGTCATATTTTGTGGATTAGCGCCAAATATGCCCGTAAACCATTAACATTTACTTTCCAATCCCGATACGGATTTTGCTTTTCATGCCTTTTTAAAAAAAAGATTGGACCGAATTTTCAAGCGGGTGAAAACTACCGTTTAGTAGGTCCAATACACTGGTCTCGTTTATATCAAACTAAGCGTACTATCTGTTTGTTTGTTTGTTTGTTTGATTGATTGGGGTTTAACGTCGCACTCAAGGGTGTTTCACTTATATGACGACGGATTGTCCACTTCACACTGTTCCTCGTCTAATTGCGGGGAAAAACTGGGAGGAAACCTCGTAAAAACCACCCCGAAGCCACATCGTGTGACTCACCCATACACCTGAGGGTCGACAGACGGATTTGATCCTGTGAACGGCACATTGCAGTAGGCTTTAGTAAGCGCACTCGCTAACCACTAAGCCACGGCCGCGGGCACGCGTACTATCTGAAGAGGGCCAATTCTTTGTACGCTTTGGTTCCATGATTCAATAATGGTTGACCGCGTCTTACAGCCATGGCCTCTTTAAATAGTAGGGTTGACCATTGGTTTGCTCGGTCAATTGTGTAAGTGTTACGAAATATTATATCAGACCAGTCTATTATTGGTGTTTTATCATTTAGTAAACCTGGTAGACTCGGCGTTGATTTAAAGTAATTAAGATAACTCAAAACATTGATGTGTTTCACTGTTACCTGTTGTATGTTCTTTTATTCTTTTAGCCAAATTCCAAAACAATATAACAGCTGTGTTGTTTATAAATTGGCTTGCCAATCGGAATATATAGGTAAAACAGATAGGAATTTGGGTATAGGAATAAAAGAACTTCCTGGAAGAATACAAGTCAAACTAGATTGCGGGGGTTTGGAGATGCGATTTAACAAGTATACAAGTCAAACTAGATTGCGGGGTTTAACAAGTATACACGTCAAACTAGATTGGGCGATTTGGAGATGCGATTTAACAAGAATACAAGTCAAACTGGCTTGCGCGACTTGAAGATGCGATTTAACAAGTAAACAAGTCAAACTGGATTACGGGGTTTGGATATGCGATTTAACAAGTATACAAGTCAAACTGGATTGCGCGATTTGGAGATGCGATTTAACAAGAATACACGTCAAATTAGATTGGTCGATTTGGAGATGCGATTTAACAAGTAAACAAGTCAAACTAGATTGCGCAAATTTGAAGATGCGATTTAACAAGTACACAAGTCAAACTGGATTGCGCGATTTAGAGATGCGATTTAACAAGTATACAAGTCAAACTAGATTGGGCGATTTTGAGATGCGATTTGACAAGTATACAAGTCAAATTAGGTTGCGGGTTTTGGATATGCGATTTAACAAGTATACAAGTCAAACTGGATTGCGCGATTTGGAGATGCGATTTAACAAGTATACACGTCAAACTAGATTGGGCGATTTGGAGATGCGAATTAACAAGTATACAAGTCGAACTAGATTGGGCGATTTGGAGATGCTATTTAACAAGAATACAAGTCAAGCTAGATTGGGCGATTTGGAGATGCGATTTAACAAGTATACAAGTCAAACTAGATTGAGTGATTCGAAGAGGCGTTGTGAGACCACTGCAACTAGAAATCACGATTAAGAAAGTCGGTTCTTGAAAACTATACATAACAGTGAATTTACAAAGATATACACAGCACCATGCAGCATGAGTCAATACACGTTCAGGTTCTCAATAAAGTACATTTTTAATTTTGATTTCTGTGCAAGTTTAAAGATTGTCCTCGAGTGTTATACCCATGTATATTGCTTTGTTGTATGATGCAGTTTTCCAAACTGAAAGGTATTTGATTTAGATGATGAAAACATTTATGAGCATACAAAAGAATCTGAAATGTGTTAATTTGAGATAATGGTAGAATTGTGAGACGTTGGAACGATATTTTAAAAAAATTCAACACTTTCTTGTGTCATTTCACCTATGCGTTTCTTTTTTGACCGAGTATAATTGTTAACGGATAAACTGACTAATTTTTCGAATATTTTGCTATGATAGAACGGAAATGGGATGATAATTTTCAAGAATGTTATTTTTGTTTCCTTCGAATATTGGAGCCACTTTAGCAAGTTTCAAGCAATCTGGGAAAACACCGGTAGGAAAAGAGAGATTGATAATATGCGTTAAAGAACCAGATATGTATTTCGAGACGAGTTTAATCATTGACATCCGCTTATCATCCTATCCAGAAGCTGCAGAGGACTTTAAGCTATCGATAACGGACTCTGTGACATTTATTAACTAGTTGTGAAATTATGGTTACTAACTAATGGGATTCCATCGAAGTCAGAAAAACTGGTTCCAGGCACTGGAATATTTTTTATCTAATTTAGAAGTAATGGAGGTGAAGTATTAAAACTGTCAGCGATTTGTTGTTTGTCGTCAGTGGTAGAGCCGTCAATATCAAAAGAAGAAGGTAAGCACTCAAGTGGACAATTGGTGAAGCGCTTCTAGAAAACCGTACAATTAACACTCAAATGGACAATTGAGGA
Source organism: Mopalia kennerleyi (assembly GCA_034783855.1). Taxonomy (NCBI): domain Eukaryota; kingdom Metazoa; phylum Mollusca; class Polyplacophora; order Chitonida; family Mopaliidae; genus Mopalia; species Mopalia kennerleyi. Next base: position 8,813 of record JAVFBX010183214.1, read on the forward strand.
AGCACTTCTAGAAAATCATACAATTAACACTCAAATGGACAATTGGGGAAGCGCTTCTAGAAAACCGCACCATAAACACTCAAATGGACAATTGGGGAAGCGCTTCTAGAAAACTGCACAATAAACACTCAAATGGACAATTGGGGAAGCGCTTCTAGAAAACCGCACAATAAACACTCAAATGGACAATTGAGGAGTCGTTTCTAGAAAACCGCACCATAAACACTCAAATGGACAATTGGGGAAGCGCTTCTAGAAAACGTACAATATCAAAATCAAGTGGACAATTGGTGAAGCGCTTCAAGAAACCCGTACAATTAACACTCCAGTGGGCAATTAGGGAAACGCTTCTAGAAAACCGTACAATTAGCCCTCAAGTGGATTGTTGGGGAAGGGCTTCTAGAAAACCATACAATTAACAGTCAAGTGGACAATTGGAGAAACGCTTCTAAAAATTGTACTATTAACACTCAAGTGGCCAAATGCGGACGCGCTGCTGGGAAAGTCAAACTGAACTGGAGGATTTTTTTTGACGTTTCTGGGTAGCCGTTGCTGCAGACCATACATTGTTAAAACACATACTTTCGATTTCTCAAATTGGAAAATTGTCAAAGTACTTCAACAAAACTCGTACAATTAATCCTCATTTGAACAATTGATAAAGGGCTTCTAGAAAACCGTACAACTAACACTCAAGTGGACAATCGGAGAAGGGCTTCTAGAAATCCGTACAATTAATAGTCAAATGAACGATTGGGGGAAACGCTTCTAAAAACCGTACTATTAACACTCAAGTGGCCAAATGCGGACGCGCTGCTTGGAAAGTCAAACTGAACTGGAGGATTTTGATTGAGACTTCTGGGTAGCTGTTGCTGCAGACCTACACCCGTTAGAACACATGCTTTCAATTTACACCAAAATTGGCTGGTAAAAATGATACCAGCAAATATTGCTGTAGAATCACGGCATTGTTTGTCCTGTAGTTTTACAGCTATTTTCATAAAAGCTGTAAATCAACACCATTAACACCAGTTACTGTACAGTGATATTAAGATCATATAAACAGTTATATAACATGTTCATTTACAGCACCTATATCTAAGGTTACTGTATTTCTTGTTGCTCAACTATAAGCATTGCCTGTTCATAAACAGTGTCAACATTTGCAGATAAACCGTACAAGGTGCTGAATCTGTTAATTTACAGGTTTTGTGGCATTAGATGTCCACTAGCTAATGATCGTCTTGCCAACATAAGTATTTCTCAAATGTAATTCCTGATCTGGAGGACGTAACCATCTAGAAGTGTGAATGGGATGCGTAAACCCCAAAACACGCACATTTAGTTCAGAATAAATAAATCCAACTTAAGCCCCTTCACAATAGGTTTTTTATACCAATTGTTGTATTACTAAGGGTGTGAGCTCTAAACTATATGTCTACAAAATAAATGAATTTAATGTGTATGAGATATTGATGTCATCGTTCTTATAAGGTCATCTATATATAAACAATGTGGTAATTGATGATACGTCCTGTTTTCTGTCAAGTATTTAGTTTAAAAATATCCGCGTATTATTTCTATTGCCTTTGTTTTCTTGCCATATTTTTGGTCAAATCCCAGGGGTTCAGCTTAACAGTTTAAGGGGAATGTGTGAATGAATCAAACGAATGCAGCTGTAAAGTAGTTCGTTGGATCATGTATTCCAGGCGTTGTTTTCAAGACACAGAGGAGATTTACAAGTAAACACGTTTGAGCCAATCAACCGAAGCAGGTACAATCTTCACATCAGTTGGGCCAGTTAATGTTAATTACACTACCATATATTTTCCTGTTAATTGTATTTAATATTTGTATTTGGTTGAGAAATATAGGCCTATGTAGGTCAACGTATATTTTGGATTTGATTTCACACGGAACATCTGTACAGAAAAGACAGATAAACCTGCAGATTTGGTTATATGTGTCAAAATATGTTGGACACAAAATCTATGTATTTGATGATGGTTTGATAAGAGGCTGTGCTGTTATTTGAATTCTATATCTATTTTGATTTATATTTATACAATGAAAAGAAAATAGTAAATAAACACCATAATTTATAGCTATCCACTGTAAGTTAAAAGCAATATAACCTGTTAAAGACGACAGTGAATTTTCTTTTTAAAATTTAACAGCAGTTTGTTTTGAAATTTTTCACACATAAAGCTGTGTTCTTATTAAAGGGAAAGACAATTGTTTTTCGACCTATACTTTTTTAGTTTTTATTACATATTTTCAAAGAGAACCATCTCTATTGCACTTTTTTAAAACGTATTTATCCAATATTTGTATACACAGTAAGCTATATTGCATACGTTCAATGGTGAAATATATATATTTTTTATAACTTATTCTTTTTAGAACATAGAAAGATAGGCTACATTTGTAACTTATAGAAGTAATAATGACAAATCACATAAGTTAATAAGATGGCGATATTCTATGTAATCAATAACAATACAATTTGTTGTAAGGTAAATATTACATTCACACATTGTAAAATAAATCTAAAGCAAAGAATTTGTGATGGCAGTCCGATTCCTGCTACCTAGGGTTATGTTCGACCGGCAAACTTTGCAATCGAATTAGCATAGCCGTTAATTGGTTAATTTAAACAGCGGAACTGATGTCATTGTTCGAAAACACGGTAGTTATTTCATCTAGTCGTGGCTGTCTCCTATTGCCTACACTAGTGGATGCTTTCATATAAAGCCGAATGTGAGGGTTCCGTCCCCAAACGAAACAGCAACAACAAACCGCTTGTACATATCAACCTGTTACTAAAATCATGTCAGCTGAAAACATGATAAACGCATGTGTTACTCAAAGAGCAATTTTGAAATGTATACAACAGGTTAATATTGCGCTTGGATGACCAAGCTAGTTAATACGCCGTGTTGTTACAGATGCCTTACAATGCATCCATAAGCAAACAAACACACTGGTGACCGACCGTGTTTTGAAACAATGACGTCAGACCTGCCTGTTAAATTAACTAATTAACGGCTATGCTTACTCGAATGCAAATGTAATACAGATGTTTGTCTTTGGAAATATGGAATCAAATAAGAACATTAGGTCGAAACACATATGTCTTTCCCTTTAAGTGAACCTCCTGTTTCCACCTTTTATTTCTATTGCCATTGTCATATTTTCGGCCAAATCCCAGGGGTTCATGCAGCTAAACAGTTAAAGAGCATGTGTGAATGAGTCAAACGAATGCAGCTGTAAGGTAGTTTATTGGTTCATGTATTCCATCGTGGTTTTCAAGACACAGAGGAGATGTGCAAGTTAACCAGTTTGAGCCAATAAATCGAAACAAAAACTGCTCTCTTTGAGTTCAACGCTAGGCCATTTTATAACAATGAAAAAGAAAAAAATGGAAATAATCGAAAAATTCTTTACTGTAATACTGTCATAAACCTCTTATGCAGTAAGCTTTGAGCTATTGTACTCACAAAGATAAAGGCCAAGTCCAAGCACATGACTGTTATCGCGTATAGGCGGCATATGTTTTGCAGGTACAATCTTCACATCAGTTGGGTCAGTTTATGTTTATTACGCTACCATATATTTTATTTTTCTCGTTAATTGTATTTAATATTTGTCTTTGGTTGCCAAATATAGGCCTTTGTAAGCTTATGTATATTTTGCATTTTATTTCACACAGAGCATCTGTACAGAAAAGACAAATATTATTCAAACCTGTAGATAAACCTGCAGACTATGCGTCGAAATATGCTGGACACAAAATCTATGTATTTGATGGTGGTTTGATAAGAGGCTTTGCTGTTATTTGAATTCTATGTCTATATTGATTTATATGTAGACAATGAAAAGAAAATAGTAAATTAACACCATAATTTATAGCTATCGACTGTATGTTTAAAGCAGCGCCACTTTTTAAGGCCGACAGTGAATTTCTTTGTTAAAATTTAACACCATTTTGTTTTGTAATTTTACACACACAAAGCTTTGTTTTTACTGAATTGTAATCCTACAGCAACGTTTTGTGAATTTACAACACAAAACCATGAATACAGTTTTAATTGGTCTCCACTATTATCAGTGAAAATTGCTGTAGCGTAAATTTACAGCTAGTAGTGCTGTAAGTATACAAACAATTTTGACAGTGTATGGAATAAATTTACCTCTATATTACACAACTTTTCTTTTATTGGTTTTGTCTGGTTCTTTACCTGTTTACGCACGACAGGAGAAATGTGTTCGTCACACATATAACAAGTTTGTAAGGCTTGTTAAATAATACATGATTGTGAAATGCAATCCATCACTGACAGTCTGTACATTTATAACCGTAAAAAAATACTCGGCTACAACTTAGGCCTACAGCCTGTGACATGCAGATGCAAGCGACTGTACACTACATAATTTCATCAAAACGGCAAAAGTATAAATAAATGCCTTTCTAGTTTTAAATTGTAGCCATAATGTGTATTTACCGTCGAAATGCCTGTGTATGATTAGTAAAATCGTTTATTTTATTTCCTACAGTGTTAGTATATGCTGAATACCTGCTCTGTTGCCCCGATTACTCAGCTGTATGAAAAGTATAATGCTTTTGGCACGAAAGTGCTATCTATCATACACAAATGCGATTTTGCCTCTTCAAGAATCAAATTCTGTCCTTCCAAATATGTTCTGAAACTGCTGAATGGAATGGTTGGTTATAATCTTTCGAATCCGTCACATTCTTGTAACGTGGAATCACACACAATGACATGACCAAAGCTCGTTTGACTAAAATATATGTGAAGCTTCAAGTCCAGTTATTGTTAAAAGTCATTAGCTTATTAAGGCTCCAACTAGTTTCAACCATATATCACAAACAGTAATGAAAGTATTCCCTAATGCACTTGTTTCATTTCGCTAACATATGAAATTTGTTTTAACCATGTGTTTAACACGGTTGTTTTCCCAGATGCATGGCGGGTTTAAATTATTGTTCCACTTTTCAAAAGCGTTGATCGAAACAATCCAGGGAACTACAGAGGGATATCTTTGTTAAGTATATTTGGTAAAACATTTACAGGGATTCTGAACAATCGTCTAACCTACTGGGCTGAAAACCAAGCAGGCGTTAGGTGTGGCCATTCAACGAGTGACAACATCTTCACCTGATGTGCATGTGTCCAGAAACATCTGACAAAACCAAATGGTAGATTGATTATACGTCACATTGATCGATTTCAAAAAGGCATTCGATTCTATGGATGGAAAAAGAATCTGTTATTTAGATTATCTAAAAATGGATAAAGCAACAAAGTACTTAATTGTCTTAAAGAGGCACTAGCGCCCAAAATTAGCTTTTATCAATAAATTCAGATCGCTACGATTTTAAGTGTTATCAAAGTTTGTTCATAAATTAAAAT
>JAVFBX010183225.1:0-14245 GCA_034783855.1 Mopalia kennerleyi
TAAGAATAATATGAACATATTTACTTAATTGACTTGTGTAGGAGTTTATTTAATTTAAATTAATCACACTGGCTCAGGGGGGGGGGAAATACCGACCATTATGTTTGTTTTTTTTTTTGCTTAAATTTTTTGGGTAGGTAGGGTGACGGGAAGCAAATAAATTATTATGAATGGCCTTAAATCAGTGTGTATTCCAAGGGCTTAGGCAGACAGTGAAAAATTGCCTCATTTGGACACCCTGTTTTAAGAGACTTTGACATGCTGTCAAAATAGGACACCAAGTTATTTGAAAAATGAAGCAAAATGACCATTTTGGACACCATTCTTTTGATCCCCATTTCCCCTCTTTTAACCAAATGATCAGGAAGAGAGAAATGTTCAGCTATTGGGGATATGAGTTGTAACCTAATGGATTCCAAATGATTGTTGGCCAACATATTGTTTCAGTTATGTTTTTTTTACAAGTTATACCACATTTTCTGAATCAGTTTAAACTGTTTACCAAGTAATTAAACAAACATACATGAACTCATAGTATAGGGTGTATGGTATTAAAAAAGACCTCTCAATATGTATAGCCATGCTATTTGGCTCAACTGGACTGTTCTCTGTTCTGACCTGTTCCTGAATGAACTTTAGTGAACGATCAGTTTGTAAGAATGGGCTATGTGACCAGAAATGAGATTGATTGACAGGCCTGTGTGATGGGGAGAATGAATCGGGGTCTTCCTATGGTTATGCAAACTTATTTAAGCAGGACTGGTTTATAGGTTTACCAAATTGTTTTCAGTGGTCGTCTAAATTTGCATTTTACTACTGATTTTGACAAATTGTGTCAATCCGATTATCAAAGTGTTTTTCATCAAAGCATATACATGTATATATAAGCTTATTGAAAAAAGCAGCGGCAAATCCAAATGTTAGGTTATCTCACAAAATTAAAGAGGACCGGTTTAAGGGTTCTGTCAGAAAAGATTACAGATTGGTGTTGAAACTTTAATGCCGTCCCAACTTGCCAAATGTATTTCACTTAAATGGCGGCAAAGTATACAACAGTAATCGACATAATACTAACATAGCAATAAAATCCTAAGTGTTTTACTCTGTTGGAAAATTGCTGTTCCTCCAGTGCAAAGTGAAGCTGTATGTCTATATTTGAAAATAACTACCCAGCCAGATGGCCCAGAAATGAGATCTATTCTACTGTTATTCAAACTGAATGACACATCCTGCTGGTATATTGAATTCAATTAGTAAAGCTCAAGTGGTACAATTGATTCTAAAATAAGAGGAAAGAGATAATGTCAAAGATAAATTGGCTGGTTAAACTGGCCTTGATATGAGGAACATTGATAATGTTATTAGAATAATCACCAACAAAATGAGACAAATAAATACCAGTGGAAAAATAATGGTAAAACAAGATACTGTTTGGAATGAAAATTTGTGACATGTTCAAGGATAAAATGTCACTAAAAGCAGATTATCACAAATGACATTAACAGAGAATTATCGCAGATAAGACTTTTAATATTACTTGACACATGATATTGTTGGATATGTAGATGTTATAGGGGATCCAACAGAATAACTTATTAGAGGCAGACAGAAAATGATAAATGTAAAATTCCTTCCATCCAATTGAAACCCTAAGCTTCGTTTGTTTGATTGGGGTTTAACATCGTACTGAAGTGTATTTCACTAATATGACGATGGATTGTCCACCTCACACTGTTTCTTGCCTAATTGCAGTGAAAAACCGAGAGGTAACCTTATAAAAATGATTGCGGGAGCCACATTCTGTGATTCGCTCATATACATGATGGTCGACAGACTCGATCCCGCGAACAGTAAATTGGAGTAGGATTAGTATAAAGTAAGTAAGTATTGAGCTAAAAAGAGGAACAAGTTGGATTTGTTTATTTGCTATGGGTTTGATGTCGCACTTAAGGTTATTTCACTCATATGGCAGCATGTCCGGTGGCAGGACGTTGGGAGAAGGCAACCACTCTCCACATCACGGTTAACAAACAATGACAAGACAGAACAATCACAGACATAATAAAAATAAATAATTTTTTTGAAAATATCCAGACCTTATTTCGTAATTAAAATGCACTATTTGTGTTACAAGTATTATGTTAAATGTGTCAGTTTTAACTCTGCATATTCAATTAACCTTACCTTATACTGTGGGAGGATTTTCATTTACATTTACTCACCGTGTTAGCAGTTGACGTCTCTCCAGGAGTTTGTGAATTGAAATATCCAGATTGGCTGTGTACAGTGTAAAGCTCTGTGGGTATCTGTTAAGCTTGTGAACAGCACAGGCTGATTACTCCGACGCCTGCATCGTCTTATTAAATCTAAAAATAAAAATAACTGATTACTGTTAAGGTAATTTATCTTAGGATATTAAACTTCTTATCTACATGTACAGGCTATGGTATAACAGAGGCTTGGGTTTGCAAACTATACTGCTGGCCACATAGACATGTATCCCATACAATCTTTTAGCCATTGGATAAACCCCCCCATCATTTTTTACTGAACAAGAATTCTGAAACAATTTACCAGTGTTAACCATCCCACACAATGCTTTACTGATCAACAATTCTGAAACAATTTAATTTACCAGTGAGTCACACAATCCTTTACTGATCCACAATTCTGAAACAATTTACCAGTATCTCATTGGGGCAATTTCCTCACATTCCTTTTTATATAATACTGTTTTACAATTCTGAAACAACTTACCAGACGCATGGGATATCTTAACACTGTCTTGTCAAATGGAACACTTATACTAATTTTAATAGTTTGATTTGAATTCCATAAGCAGCTTTCAAGTTAATGTCCGGAAGCAAAAAATTGACAGAAGATTTCATATTAACATATATAAACAAAATTAAGACATTGCCACCAGGCGGCGCCACCTGTAGGCTGGCATATGCCAAAACCAATCCTAAACGGCGTCTTATCACATGGAACAATCACAATAAATTTGATTTGAATTCCAAAAGAAGTTTTCAAGTTAACATACAAAAACCAAATTCAGACTTTGCTACTTGTACCAGGTGGTGTACATGTAGGTTGATATACATGTACGTCAAAATCAATACCAAGTGACATCTTGTCACATGGAACACATATATGCTAAATTTGATTCAATAAGCGGTTTTTAAGTTACTGTCCGGAAACCAAAAAGTTGACGGACAGATGGATGGTCAGAAAACCCCAGGCGTGTGGTTTTGGGGAGAATGGACAGAACAGGGTCTCTCCATGGTTATGCAAACTTAGTTTAGGTGGAATGATTTAAAGGTTTCCCAAAATGTTTGCAGTCTTCATCTAAATTTACATTTTGCTATTGATTTTGACAAATTTTGACTTTCGATAATCAAGGAGGACAATTTTAAAGCAATTTTGGTTTATTTTTTACAAAAGACACATTTATGTTTTAAAAAATCAGCAAACCAGGGGAAAATGCAAATGTTAGGTTACCTCACAAAATTTAACAGGACCAATTTTAAGGTTATGCCAGAAAATTACAGCAAAGGCCTGCAACCCCATAACATAATACATTCCGTCAAATGATGGGAGTACATGTATAAAAATGAAAGAGTTACGACATATGTTGTAGTACACAACATTTTTTTCAGGTACCGTAGCAACTAAACAAATTTAACTTGTATGAAATAATCAAACTTTGTTTATGGCACTCACTTGTCAAATTCCTGCCCCATGTATTTTAAAAAAATATGCTGGCAAGACAAGAACAGCTTAACATCCTTTGCCATTTTGAACAACATTTTCTCAACAAACATGTATTTGTACTATATACATGTACAGGTATAGCACTATCTCAAACAAGGACAGTGGATCAAGCGTAACCAGTTAATTACTCTCTATCCTATATTTTCTCCAGTGGAAAAAGTCAATCAAGTTATTCATCGACATGGTGCATCCTGTCATGAAATATAGAAGGCTAATTATACACTGTTTATGTATACACATGGGCTGTGCTGACAAATGTGTAATCTACATGTTGTTGTTGTTGCCAGAGAAACCATGAAATACGGCAAATTTGACGAAAATGATCCATGAATCCCTTGGAGAACTCTTTTTCAGGACTATCTCGAGTTGTAAGGACTTAAACCCTAATCTCCCACTAATCAAACCAGGATTGGTTGATTAGTGTTTTACCCCGTGCTTAAGGGTACTTCCCTTATATCTCAGACACCTATGTATTCCAACAATGATTGCAATCGCAGTGGTGTTTTTTTTTAGAGGTTTTCTCTCAGTTTTCCACCATTAGGTCAGGAACAGTGTGAAGTGGACAAACTGTCATCATGTAAATGAAATACCCTTGAGTACAGTCAGCACTAAACCTGGATATCAATCTAGCAAACAATATATCATTTTAATCCATACTTGTCTTAATTCCCACATTTTAACAAAATGTTCATCAATCGCAGCTATTAACAAACTAACAATACTGAAACAATGTCATCAGATTTATATATTTTGCTTCAGGGTTATTTCGAAGTGAGATGTATACATACAAAAGACATTCTAGATTACACACTTCCTTACTTCAGTATTTAAATAAATGAGAAATAAAGGAATTCTAATGTATGCCACATCATGAAAAAATGCACATTGATAACTTAACACATAAATGACAGAACAGGTTACTGGTAGCACTCGAGCATTGGTCTTTTTTTCATTTTCTGTTTCCTCAGGCACGTATGTGTCAACTGATAAGTTGAATCATTGACAATTTAATACAAAACTATCTATTTAAATAAATGATGTAATATACTTCTTGTACCTAATGTTATGTTAAAAGGAGAATTTGAATTTTGACACATAATATGATTTTGTATTATGAGTAGTGCTACATGTATAGGCTTTGTATAAAGCTACAATATATTTGTGTGCTTAGCTTGATTGGGGTTTAACGCCGTATTTAAGGATATTTCACTTATATGGTGGATATCGGCCAGCCCAATCATAGGTAATGGAAACACTGATTGCTGTCACCAACAACAAACAATGAAAAGGCAGGAAAAAACAATCTCAAAACAAAATTCACAGGTGGATATCACAAACAGTTTGGCTCAGTGTTATACCTTAGATCTGAGAGCAACAGGGCAACATGAAGCTCCCACCAACCTCTTAATCCTTTTTAAGTCGTTGATAAACACCCGGACATGCTAATGGTAGACAGATTGACCTAGACCAGTATACACAATGAAGACATTTCACAAGACCAAGTGACTACCACCAGAACGAGCCTTTGCTGTGCCCCAATTTAAGGTACATAAAAGACAGGAGTCCTTGTGTACTGGTTAGGATGAAGTACTTGAATTTCTGTTACAATCCGCATCCTTGTGTCTTGACTTATATATGTGTATCTTAACATGTCAGAACTTCCCAATGTTCAAGGCGAGATGGATATAAACAAAGCAAGGGAAAAAGGTCTTGTGGCCTGTTGGTGATGATTTGGTGCCTTTATACTCTGAGGGGCATGGGTTCAATTTGGGGAAGGGTTTCAAATTCAGCCAACAAAATTTTATGAACTAGAATCTGTTCAAACTAAATAACTTGTTATTTCAAATAATGAGAATATTCAATTTCTTAAAGACAAGCACAAAAATTCTTTCAAAGCAAGGAAAGCATAGCTAATATTAATGCCTGAGAACTTTGACCATCCTTCATGTAGTGTCTTCTGTAATAACATCATAATTCAAGTTCAAGATTGGAATGAACCCATTTTAAATAGAAATGTAGTTTAGTGTCGGACAAATGTGTTTCCAACATTTAAAACTCTGCATTAAGCGGTATGGTTTTAACTCTGTTTATGACGTCTGGTATACTTTTTTTATTATTACGTATTCTTATGTTGCCATGGAAACCAGAAATTTGATTGGATGGCCCCTAATTAAATGAAATTTAATTTAATCACTGTCACAGCTTGATTTCAAAATGACTAATCAAAGCATTTTCCTTTATTTAAAACACTGGACATTATGCTAAAGAAGTTTATTTGATTTGGATAACTTTACACTGTACAATCATATTGCATGTATAATGCTATAGTACAATAAACTGTCATCTATATGGGGTTGATTTCAGTGATTTGCAATGGATTAGACCCAGGATAATGATTAGGCTTACTGATTACAATTTCATAAATGTTCATTACATATACCATGAGGTGTCAAAAAAAACAAAAACTTAATGGAGTAAAGGTTATTTAACTCAAAGAATTTGTTTATTTGAAGTTTAATACTGTACTTATTTGACTCAAATGAGAGCTGGTGTGCAAAGTAAGCCACCTTTGACACATACCGGATAAACATGACCTTTGACACACACAGGATAAACACAAGATAGAACACAAAAAAGCCCCAGCTACTAGTTAACCCTTAGCTCTGAAAGCACCAGGGCAACAAACAACTCCCACCAAATTGCTGAACACTCATCATTGGCGGAAATTTATATCCATTTTTAGGATATGTCCGTTGAAAAATGACATTGTCTAGAAAGTTTCCTAGAATTTAACGTTGTGCTTAATGGACTGCACATCAAAATTGTAAAAAATGTTAGAAAAAATATTTTCAACATTTCAACACCTGATCATATAGCAATATGTCTGTCCAATGGATGAAGAAACCACTTGCCGAGCCAAGAACAATAAACAAAGACTCAAAACTTGGTGCCTAACACAAATTTTCTTTCCAAACCCTTACATGTACAAATTGACATACAACAAATGCTGCGATATAGGTTTCACAGAGATGCCCAGCAACACTTACCTGGAATTCAAAGAGAAGGAGGTTTCACCAACTACCCGCGAACATTAAAGAAATAAAGTACCTTTTTTTTCTCCAAAATAAAGCTTTTTTTCAACCAAGATAGTCTACATGTGATCAATTGAGATCTCTTACATTGGATTTATAGAACTTGATTCACAGTGTATTGCAGACATTTTTCTTTTAACTATCTAAAAATAGAAGCAAAATATTGGTACTTCCAGCTGATATGCAGACGAGGAATTTACACTCTTATAGAGTTTAGTTACACAAAACAGACCACGGCACAGTGGTATGGTAATTAGATTATAGCACCAACTAGTGACGCCCAATACACACCTTCACCAATGGTACTGTCAGACATGGAATGCCACAGATATAACGAAGTACCATCACTAAGCTAGCCTAAGTACATGTAAATACAGACAAAATCCAAGTGTACCATACAGCATATATCAGACAGCTATTTATAGAAAAAACCAGGTCACTCAACTTCCTAGGGTCATGCTCCAAATAAATCTACCTTAATATGTATGTGTACACAAAGACACATACCAGTGGGAGGAAGACTACCCACAGCAAAACATTGATCTTAGTCATATCCCAGAGTTCAGATACTATAGGGCAACCAAACCACCCAGGCATAGACCCAATAACACTTAATACTCCATAATAATTGGTTTGAGGGTTTAGCATCCTTCTCAAGAGTATTTTACTTATATGACGATGGATTTATCAGTTTCTCCCTGTTCCTTGTTAAAAACGATGGAAAAACAGGATGTTTTTGTTTTTTTAGATTGATCACATTCATGAGGTAGATTGGAAAAACTATCCAAATCCTGAAGAATTATTTTTAAAAATTATTTTTTTCTTCTGCAAGAAATATCAAATTGATGAGTCTTTGATAATAAGAAAGATTTCTGCATTGTAGACATAAATTGGTTTTAATTTAAATTTGTAGCAAACTGTTTTACCCACCCACGGGTTAATGAGCACAAAATCCCACATAAACTTTTGACAAAGTTTTTGTAACAAAAATCTTAAGATGATTTAAATACTTGATGTAATGATTTTATAGCTAAGATAAAACTTTTGGACTTCTTTTTCTCAAAATGTGATTTTTGGACAGTCACACAGGCGAGTATGGTTTAAAGCCTTTGATTTAATCATATTCCTCATCCTGGAAGCTTGCGGTAATTTTGACTTTTTTTTAGCAATAGTTACGATGTGACAACCTGCTGCAAGTTAGCTCCGAGAGAATAGTTTTACATGTAGCTACATGGAGAGACCTGTCCACCAGTCATTTGAGATCGGCAGATTTCTAAAAATTGTTAAAAAAAAAGACAGGTAGAAATTCTGAAATTTAACATCAGAAAGATAGAAAAACTTAAAATTTGGACAGGCAAAATTTCTTACAACAGGGATTTCTGACAGGCAGATTTCCAATCCTAGCTATATATGTAAGACACCGTCTGAGAGCCTCAGGTAAAAGAAATTCCCAGGAATGCCAACAACAAGCTAGAGCTAGTCATAAAACATTTATCATGTTCAATTAACCAGCAATAATACTGAATGAGCACCAAGTTATGTGATCAGACAAAAGACCATTCACGTTACTGCAAACTGAAGTTAGGGAAGCATAATTATCTCATTTTAAATATACCATAATTACAAGTTAGTTTTATACCATACAATAATTAGGAGAGAAGTACTGCTTGCCATTGGCAATTTAAATATATTATTATATATATATTAGAGTACTAGGTAATCCCATTATCATACTACACGTAGCTCTATTAGCTCTAGAGTTAAAAATATAATAAAAAGGACAAGGTTTTTTTCTTTATAGCTATTTAAGATTCCAATTGGGCTAAGAGGCTAAACAACAAAGTAAACTACCATTCTATGTTAAACATTTTATCGTTATAGTATACATTCACAATTAATTGCCAAGATCAAGGAGATTAACCCCCGGCCAAGAAAAATTCTGGAAGCAATCAAAAACTGTAAGAAGACAAACTAGAAACGGCCTATAAAGGATTTTAATTGGATGCTCAAAATAAAAACCCTAATCTGGCAATTCCCGAAAAACATGCATTGTTTTATCAGAGGCTATAAAGACAGGATTTGTATAGCCAATGACACGTAACAGTACCAGTCCAGGACAACCAACAGTTTCTTGCTGAGATTGTCTGCCCAGACAACATAGCATTAGCCAGAGGGGTGTCTCGGCGTCTTTGTGACACCCAAGAAGCCATTTGAGACACCTAGCTTCAGTCAAATTTAACATGGGAAAGATAGGGGAAGAGTAAAATAAGACACCCTGTTTCTGTAAAAATGGTGATTTGAGACACCCTCTTCTTGATTTCTGTCTAATACTATACCAGACAAGTTACAAATTTTTTTGATGTATATGTGGTCTGGATGGGTGACGGCGTGGGGACAGAACCAAGATGACTGACGAAAACTCATCACTCTGGTTGTCTCCCAGGATAAAGAGAAAAAAAAAGAAGCAATTTTTAGACCCTGGAGACAATTTAATGAATGATTAACGACTCACTCAGGCAGGGGATTTTAACAAAAACAATTAGCTATTGACATGACAACCTATCATGTTTAGATGTGAGTCTGTGAAGTGTAAAACTAAGGACGCTATAGACAGCAATACAATACATGTAGATGAACACTGGGAATAATTAACATACGTTTTATTTAAACTTGAGCTACTCAGACAGAATAAAACGTCATTCAGTTTAATATCATTATATTGTTACATTGTAGTGGCACCATAAAATGTACCTTGCGACCCTTTCTTCACAGGTAAATTTAAAGTACAAGCAGTACTTCAATCCTAATTTACATGTTCTTTAAATTTACCTGTGAAGAAAGGCATTTAAAATGTATATGAAAAATAGGGCTTTGGATGACATGTTGCATCATGACCGATTTTATTTCTGGGAATTTTAGAACTCAAAAATACTGCATTCATCATCTTAGACGTACCCATTATGACATGAATTAAATTCCAATCAACTGATAACATAATGCACATCTGGTAGAGAATTCACACTTTCTCTCCGTTTTGTGTTAAGAGCGGCAAACTTAATTTGTGTATTCTTAAAGGGAAAGACAACTGGTTTTTGACCGTTTGTTTGTTTGATTGGTTGTACTCAAGGGTATTTCACTTATATGACAACGGAGACAAAAATAAAACGTACAAACAGATCAGCTTCCTGTTTCCCTTTAGCTCTAAGAACACAAGGGTAACAGAAAGCTCCTCTTTTCTTGCCTCTTGCGATCGACCGAGGAAGCCGAGGGAGTATTCTGCAGGACTGGCCAACCCGCTCCCCCAAGGGGCGGTTTTTGATCGTTACTTACTTTTTTTATTGCATATTTTCAAAGACAAACATCTGTATTGCACTTTCATTCGAGTAAGCATAGCCGTTAAGTAGTTAATTTAACAGGCGGACTGACTTCATTGTTTGAAAAAATGGTCAGTCACAAGTGTGGCAGTTTGCTTATGGATGTCTTGGAAGGCATCTATAACAACACAGCATATACACAAGATTGGTTGTCCAAGCACAATGTTAATCTGTTGTATACATATCAAAATAGCTCTTCGAGTAACACTTTTTATGTTTTCAGCTGACATGCAGTTAAAAACTAGGTTTACTTTAAGTACCAGGTTGATATGTACAAGGGGTTTGTTGTTGTAGTTTCACTTGGGGACGGAACCCTCACTTTCGGCTTTATATGAAAGCATCCACCAGTGGAGGTAATAGGGGTCAGCCACTACTAGATGATATAAACTATCGGCTTTTTCAGACATGACATCAGTTCCGCTTTTTAAATTAACTTATTAACGGGCTAATTTGATTGCAAGTGCAACATGGATTGTTGTCTTTGAAAATATGCAATAAAAATAATAAGTTTAGGTCGAAAAACAGTTGTCTTTCCCTTTACATGTACTGTAACTCTTAATAAATTAGCTCAAGGGCTTCGGCAGATGGGTGTCCACCCTGAAGCGAACAATGGCATCATTTGGACACCCTGTTGTTTTGAGAACTTTTAACATGCCTAAAATTGGACACCCAGTTGCTTTAAAAGGAAGCAAAATGACCCTTTTGGACACCATACATTTGATTTCTGGCTAAGCTTCAGGTAGGTTTACATCAGATTCAGTGGGTGGATAATATTCATACGCTAGCTTCCGTGTACAAAATGCGCATGAGTTTGGTGCATAAATTATTCATACATCCATAATGGTTTAGTATGGTAATAATATCAAAACAAGAATAATGCCAGGTTTAGCCTATTTATAATTGGTAATAAAGTTATTAATTTCATAAATAGCAGCAGTTTATAAACTTACTCTAATCTGACAAGACATTTCGTTTAAAAGAGACAGATTTTTGTCTAAACTTTATCAATTTAAAGAAAGCATTTGCTATCAAAGCAATAAATAAATTCTTTAAAAAAAAATTTATTTAATCTTAAAAGTCAATTTAAAGCTATATATGCAGACACCCAAACTAAGTACATTGTAAAAATTAAAATTAAGCCCCTTAAATTTCTAGCATGTCATGATGATATATCATGATACAGTCCATTTTCATCTTGGTGTTCAAACTACACGTAACACTAACTTACTTCTTATGAGTATTGTGTTTCAAGAAGAACAAAAGTCACACTGTCATTACTTTATAGCATTGGAGGAACATTAATTTTCAAACAGAATGAAACACACTAAATTTTATGGTTCTGATAATGTTACCATTTACTGTTTTAACCTTATAGAACAATCTCATCACATATAAAGTCAAGTTACATTTTTGGGCATGGTGGTAAACAGCAATCAATAAATCAATCCACTTCACTATCCCAATAATGAAACAGCTAATTCCACAAGCAGCCTTTTGAGATATGGACCAATAAGATAGAAGACAACGGGCTTATACACACAGGTCTAAATCCCTTGAGTAGGCGTTGTATAATTAAAGTTTATTTACATCGTGCTAAATACAAATAACATGGCTTAGGTAGAAAACTTAAAGCCTCAGGTATACAGGAGTCTTCAACCTATAATTACATGAAGACTGTGATTTACTATACATGGGGCATTCCACGCATGTTTGTTGATCAACCATGTAACCTTTTAAATAGAATAAGACTAGAAAAGCTTTACAACTTTAAAAGTTCAACTTAAGATTTAAGTAAATAAATTTGAGTTGGCTGAAAGTCAAACAGGTTTAAGAAGTCTAGATTATCTGTTTTATTACCAGACAATACATAACAGTCTATTACTATATATAAGTGCAGTAGTTTACACAGCATGATCAATGCACTACCTTCAAGTCTTTTTCATGTAATGACTTGTAGGACATCCAAAAAATAAAACAATACTGTTTTTTTCTTCTATGTCAACCTGGTCACATGCCAAGCAAAGGAAGAAATTAAGAAACTTAAAGCCTATGATGATTATCGCAAAGAAAATAAAGAAGAAAGCCATAATACTAGAATACTGGATTTGAGATATATATATATACTGTATGTACATTTCTGGTTCTTTTTATGTTTAATTTTACATTGGTTATATATACTTTAAAGTCTTATATAATATCAGCAGAGCAGTATCCAGAGCAATTTTAGTTACGGAAAAGGTATGGGCGCCCAAACTATTTCAAGCCCAAATTAATGTCAATATATTACTATTTTCGTAATATCTCAAGTTAAAATCAAGCTAAAACCGGATTCAGAACCCTGATTATGGGATAGGAATTTGGGATAGGAACCTGGGAAATTTGTCTAGAAATTGCTAAACAATTAATCACAGAGGCTGAGGCACATATACATGTATATTATTGTTACAATTTGAGTGTATATTTTACAAATGTACTTTTAAAGTAAATAAAAAAACACTTGCACACGAATAACTTCTTCATTGCTGAATACATGTGTAGTATATGCCAGCTTTTCGTCTCTTTCAGGTTGTGTGTAAATAGGAAGGAAAAAAAAAAATGTACCTAGGGTGATCTTTTCTCTGAAACAAGGTTGTCATAGCACAGAAAGATTTGTGGATTTAGTGATGTTTTATTTCTAGTAGCTTTTTACAGAACGCAAATGAGAGGACACATTTTTCTGTTAGAAAGCACCAGAATTTGTCACAAAATATAAATTTGTATGTCCAGATCATGAGATGCTATAATATTTACTTTGAACAAATCTAAAAAATTTGAACAATTATTCATAAATGACTATAAACTTATCAATATGGGGGTTTGAGTTATGATGTACAAGAAGAGAGTGACTTCGCTGTACCAAATGACACTGCTACTTTATGGCATGGTAGGGCAGCCTGTCTATACTTTTAATAATGTTACTTACCATTTGTTGGTTTTCAGGAAAATTTAGCTCTAAAATTGAAACTTTTACAAAAAAAATTATATATTTCTGATTTCAGCTATGGCAATACAAAATTCAAAAGGTTGTGATAAACTTTACCTGTTAATTTGAAATATCCTCCATACCGACCATGTTAAAAATCATTGATTGGCCCACCTGTGCCAGTTTGCCGTAAACCGATAAGATTATTTCGCAAAGGGACATCACTCTGTTGTCGTTATGTCATAGCTTTGTATTATTCATAAATGAAATGTAAGTGATTTATATGGTGTTAATTTCATGACGACTATGTACATGTAGTTAAACTGTAAATAGCCACACTTACACAATGTGTGAAGTCTAGCTGTGTTGGGAAATTATTGTTTCTAAACACAAGGTAAGTGCTAAGTAGTACAGTACGGGTATGAGTCGGCAGACATATACTGCACTAAAGTTAAGGCTCAGGCTTACTAGACTAATTGATTAGTGTTGAACGCCATGCTCCAGTCAAGGATATTACAATTATAAGTCAGACAGAGGCCTTTCCTAACAATAATCAACACTATTAACACTACCGTAGAACACAAGTATTATCTCTCCTCATGTCTAAATCTACATGCTATGCTATAAAGAGTAATTGTGTCCGTAATTGTCCACATGTCTGACATCCATTCAAATCTGCTCTGCTGAATATTGTCTATTCAACTGAACTCAGACAGCAGGATCAGTAAGCTTACAAAGAGTTATTGCAATTTCCCATTCAGGCTTTTCCAAATTGCACAAATTGAAACCATTGTCTTTTCAATATTTTCCCACCTAATTTTTGTTCAAATTTATTTGTTATGATTGTTTGTGATGTAACACATAGTAATGCTAAAATTATTTAATTTTCTCTGAGGGCATCAGGGGAGAACAGTTTTTGAAAAACTGACTGAGTTTATGCATTGTATCCACCTGCATTAAATAAAGTTAAATATAATACAATCCACTAACAATAATGAATTGAATTAATGCTGCAAGCAGCGATCAACGGGGTTCCAGGTTCG
>JAVFBX010183236.1:0-14244 GCA_034783855.1 Mopalia kennerleyi
CAGCGTTGAAAAATTGCCTATCGACAAAAAATGAAATGCTAGAATTCGGGCAGAAACCATCCGGCTGTACACTGACAGTGCACTGAATCACAATTTTCAAACTTAAAATTAAAGGACTTCTAATTGGAATTTTTGTATAATTGATTCAATAAATACAGGTTAATAACGTGAATTTTTGTTTAATATTAACAACTAAAAAAAACCCAGACAAATTTTGACCTCGAAGGGGCCGACATACCTTAACGGGACGCAGCGTTAAGAGTACAGAATTAACCCTATATATTGCGTTACTAATATATACGGTTATAAGTTATAACATAAGGCCATGTTACCCTCATCACCAATAAATTGGCAACAGAAAAAGGTCAGGCTCTTTATATAGCTATACGCGTATTAACTATGTAGAAAAATACATACGAGAAATACTAATATTATAATATAATGTAGGCTACCCTCGAATGTGACTTCAATTTCCAATAAAAAACTTGCTTCATTAGCGAGGGCAGGAATATACTATATTCAACAGAAAATAGCTAATAACAGAAACGAAACCAAAAGCATGTTCAAAAGAGCTAGCTGTATAGTTATTTTATATTGATCTAACGAGCGACTTTAAGAGCTGGGTCTATCAAACAAGCCTCTCACACAAATGGGGATTCCCAGAGGAATATTCCGCACGCTATTTATAGCTGCTGGCCTTGTTGCTATTTTGAAAGACGCGTAACTCGAGACGATAAATACACGCAGGACATTATTCAGCAGTTAGTCATTTCATTACATTTAAAGTTAACAATCAAGTCACCGCGAGTCTGTCTAGTTAAATACAAATTACAAAGATCATCTTGTAGTTAGGTTAGCCAATCAAGTCAAGAATACTTTGAAACCGTAACAAAAATGTATGTATAAAATCACAACCTCAGTTGAAAGAATGTATAATGTACAAAAACAAACATAACTGTGACTGTCAAATCACGGCCGTATTAATATACCGGGACTATGCTATGATGCATTTCAGCTGTAGATCAATCAAATTCCCTTTTTAAAGATACCAGTCGCCACAATCAAACAAACACAGACATTATAAATATAAACATAAGATAAGGTTTTATGGATTACAGAGTCTGGTTTATTTCGGGCACCCATACTAAACCAGAAGTAGTAATCCATCAAGTCTTGTGTTATGTTTAGTACACCAGCTTCTAAATGCGTCTTAAATAAATTATATAGATACAAACATGAAGAACATGTTAAATTTTATGTTTTCCTACATTACATATTTTCCAACAGTAGGCACTTGTTTTTTTTGTGACAATAGATTCCCTCGTGACTTCCTGGTCACTTAAGACAGTGATGGCACGGGTTTATCCTAAATTTCCCAGTCTGCGTTAAAAAGCTTGATGGTTAAAAAATGCCTCGCCTAGTCAATATCACACCACAGCGTATCCTTACCGATGGTATTTATCGGTATTAACACGTTGGCTGACAATTACCGCAAGAAAGTGCGTGAAAAACCACTAGTACACCTTTAAATACTCTCCGATGGCTGGTATTCATTAATCGCTACTATACCCATATCAAACTGTTATAAGGGGGCGGATGGCAGAACAAAATAAAGTGATCAATGTGTTAGGCCTGGATTTCATTGAAAAGCCAAACAGACATAAAGCTTCTTTAACAAATGATGCGGTTCATGTGACAGTTTATGTGAAGGGGCCGATTGCTCGGAGCGCTCTTTGATTTAATCAAGTTCTAGATATTGAGTTAGATAAGGCAGCATAACAGACATTAAATCAGATTTAAACACAAAAGTGGCACTTCAGCTATTGGTATAAACTTAATTATGGACTGATGAGTCACTAGCAAATAATATATGGACCGAACTGAAGTGAGGACTACCAAGGAAGGTTACTCAAACGCGATACGGGCCAATATATCCTTGCGGGCCTAAAACACGAAATAGTGACCTCAACAGACACATGCAAAGAATAGGGAGAAATTCAAATGAGGTATAATATATAGAATGTAAGATGAAACTTCCTTCTAAATTAGACAGCTTGTAAGTTGTAACGATCATTCTCTTTCTTGGATGCCTTCATTCCTTAATTGATATTTTTCTGAAATACAAGTTTACTGAATATGTTGTTTACATATTTGATATATCATGTAAGATGTCGTTACCTTATTTTGAGATGAATGTTAGTTACAAATGTAGATTAAGATATATTCAGAGGCTTGTCTCCTGGAGTTTATCTGAAACATGACCTGATACATTGATTTTAATTCATCGACATCCCTGTTCGTTTAGAAATATACTAGAAATCAGTGCTGAATGACGCGCAAGGAAGTTCATTTGTCCTTTAGCATCTTTATAATTTCATATAAATTAATAACTTTATATCTCTCTCGTTCTCTCTCTCTCTCTCTCCCTTCTCCCCTCTTGATCTCGATCTCTCTTCCCCACTCTCGAGGGATCGATATTGAGTAACGAGTGCATGGCTGCTGGCTACTCAGTTCACTGCCAACTACCGTGTCCTGGGACAACATCCGATGGATCATCACAGCCATGAAACCTATTATCTCAATAGCGTCCGATTAAATATTGCTGTCTAAGTCGATGATGATAAAGACCGAGGAGACGACCACACCGTTTTGGGGCATTTTATTAAAAATGTTAAAGTCTTACCTCCGTCATAGCGCATAGAACGCTTGGTCATAAAAAAGGACCATCTTATGTAGTGATATTTGGTAAATTACAAAAAGTTTAGCTGTAATCGTCAGGCAAATTACAGCTGTATAAATACACTGGGACTATGCCATGACGTCATACAGCTACGGATCAATGCAAGTTCCTAACAAATTTAATAATCTTAATTCCAAAAATTGTTCCATTTTATGTTAACCCATATTACACATTTTCACCTTTTTTAAGGATGTGGATATTTTAATAAAAGCGGCAAAAAATATAGCTCCACCTAGCGACGACCTGGAAAGATATTTATGGCGCTGGTTGTTACCAAACTTGCAGTGCATGTGGAAAAGCTAGATGCTACCTGATGGTTATAACATGCTTCTTTGTAAGTATGTGAACGTTTATAACCATTTTCGAGTGGCTACCAAAACCGGTTTTCTGACTTTATACAAATGTAAGGCAAGCACCATTGAAATATAAGACCACATTCACAACTCCGATGAATTCTGAAATTTTGAAACTTAACATGCCTATCATGTCATTTCTCGGTGTTGGGACTTTGGCCTACTGTGTCAAATCATTCAGAGAGATTCAGATTATATTTAACTAGTAATCTTTGTTATTCATGCTCTTATATGTTAACAGGTGCGTGTTTTAAAAAGTAAGACGAGACGTTTGAAGGTTTCACAATGAACATTCCGGATATGCCAGTCCCGCTCTGTCTGGTAGAGAATAAAGAGAGCGGTTTAACAACCAACGAGGAGACAGTTCGTGTAATATCACAGATTACCTCCCCTATCACAGTGGTGGCCATAGTCGGACCATACAGAACCGGCAAGTCCTATCTCCTTAACAGGCTGATGGGCAGAAATGATGGTTAGTTTGTATAAGTATGTATAGATGTTCATAAAAGATGGTGCTTGACTGTTAATTAGTTGATGTATTTGTTCCCAAGACGGAATGCCGAACATATTTACTTTCTCACTTACAAACCGACTCTACCAACCAACCAACGTAAAATTTATCAACCAGGTTAGAAGTCAATTATCCAGATTAATCAAACATCCAATAACAAACTCGATGTATTGAAGGTTATCACAGTATCGAATGGCTAAGTATGTACCACCTCTGAACAGTTAATTGTCCTTTATGTTGTCCTTAAGGTTTTGCTTTGGGAAGCGCCATTCAATCGAAGACTAAAGGTATATGGATTTGGTGCTGTCCTCACCCATTGAAAAGAGACCAGGTACTGATTCTCCTCGACACTGAAGGACTAGGAGACGTTGAGAAGGTAACATAATAAATATAATTATTGCCAATACCTTGTGGAAATGTTTATCTTTTGCTAAAACGTTTGTTATACTTTCAAAGCTTCCCTTTTTTAGATGAGAGTAAAAACAGAAGTGTACAACGTTCTATATCAGTAGCTTGTAGGGTATTATGTCCAAAATCTACATATTCAATTACATGCCGCGTCACTTGTGGTGGACTGGAAAACCATCAGGGGAGGTAATTTCAGAATTGAATCGAACACTTGCTCGCCCAATCAATTTGGCTGGCTTTACCTTGCGAAAATATATGGCACGCGGAATCCTGGGAGTTTGCTGAGAAAGAATAGCAAGTGGTTGTAGACTGTCAAAATAGTTGCAATGAAAACCAAGTCTTATGTCACAATCGAACTATTTTATTGTGTATTAAGTTTCTGACGTGTTCATATAAAAATTACAACAATAAAAAACGTACGAAATAAATGACAGCAGACTTATTATATTATCTGATAGCCAGATAGTCCTACTCATAACATAGTAATAAAAACAAATAATGTAACATTTTAAGTCCACAAATCTATATATTTACAATGTATATTGTCCTTATATTTCAGATTATCATAGTATATATTATTTTATATTAAACGCTACACACTGTTTAGGTCCACTGTTATAAAAAGATTTCGTTGAACAATCGTATATTTCAAAAATTAAATTGAAATCAAAACAGCTTTGTTCTAGCCAGGGATGAAATTTATAGTTATTGTGGTCATGTAAATGTGGCAATTCTCTTTGTTTAGGGAAGTAACACCAACGACAACCATTTGTTTGCCTTGGCCACTCTCCTCAGCAGTACTCTGGTGTACAACAACATCGGTACCTTACAGAGTGACGCAATTGACAAGCTACAGTATCCTTTGGTGTATTTGCTTTATTAAACGTTTTCAGAATCAAAATCATTCTAAAATTGCAATCAAATTATTCCAACTTTCGTGGAGACTAACTCCACATCGTCATTTGTTGTGTATAATTCAAGTTATTTTTTTAACAATTCACAAAAATGTACTTAAAAAATATATATCCGCCCTAAAAATATTGTATTCATATCTTCAAAACGAGAATCAATATCATTCTGAAATTCAGATCGAATTAGTATTATACTTTTCGTGGACACTACTCGATACCTTGAGGGTTTTGTTTGTAAATTCAGGTTTATTGGTGAACATTTCATAAAAATGTACTTAAAATGTATATATCCGCCCTTATTTGATCTATATCTTCAAAACGAGTATCAATATAAAATACTGCGTGACGATATTTGACAAAATGGCCTAGAAATTGTGTGCGACAAATTCTAAAGACAAAGTTGATTGAAACCTTAAATATTAAAAAAAATCGAAGCGGTGAAAACAGCCTTAACGTGTGTAAATCATTGAACTCCCGATTGATTTTACACTACTAGCATAACGTTTAATAAACAACATGTTTTTTTAATTAAATGAAAAGGTGCAATAGAGTTTAACCTTTTGCATTCATTTGTTGAATGTATAATTTTAAAAAGGGTCCTGAAATGTCCCTTTTATCTCTGGTCTATTTAGACAAACACGACAGTTATCTATGTTTGGCCCGTTCTCTCGTATCTAACGGTTAACACTAAGTTAATCTGTTCGTGATGTATTTGCATTAAGTCTTGTGTTTGTCAACTGTGCCCTTTGTTTTTTGACAGTAGAGAGTGTCTTCCTTCACCGGTTGTGCTGGCAGACAACCACGCGAGTGAGATAAACTTAACTACGGCGTAAAAGTCCAATAAAACAAATCGGCATGTATGAATTAAAGAAACTTAGGTATGGCTTGATGCGCTGATCAAACAATAAAAAAGAACAGGAAGCTGAAATGTCTTTATTTTACGTCAGGCTATGATTGTACTGTATTTATTCCGTCTTGTCTTTGTTTTACGTCAGGCTATGACTGTACTGTATTTATTCCGTCTTGTCTTTGTTTTACATCAGGCTATGAATGTCCTGTATTTATTCCGTATTGTCTTTGTTTTACGTCAGGCTATAACTGTCCTGTATTTATTCCGTCTTGTCTTTGTTTTACGTCAGGCTGTGATTGTACTGTATTTATTCTGTCTAGTCTTTGTTTTACGTCAGGCTATGACTGTCCTGTATTTATTCCGTCTTGTCTTTGTTTTACGTCAGGCTATGACTGTCCTGTATTTATTCCGCCTTGTCTTTGTTTTACGTCAGGCTATGACTGTCCTGTATTTATTCCGTCTTATCTTTGTTTTACGTCAGGCTATGATTGTACTGTATTTATTCCGTCTTGTCTTTATTTGCTTCCAGTGGCGTCGAGGGTGGTTTCCTTCACCATTGCGATGGCACGTCGTTATATGAGTGAAATAACACTAGGAACCGTGTGACACCCTAATGGACAAAAACACAATGTGATCAGTATAAGTTGTAGGGATACCTTGCGCCAAATCTTTGATTTCCTTTGCTTCCTTAACTATTTAAGTTTTGTTTCTGAGATGACTGAATTAATCAAAATAAGGTCCACGACCACAGAAGAAGATGGCTCTGAATTCTGTCAGTTTTTCCCGGAATTTATCTGGACAATTAGAGATTTCACATTAGAGCTGAGTCTGGATGGTAGACCTATCAGTCCGGATGAATACCTGGACAATTCGCTGAAGCTAAAGACAGGTAAGTGGACATGTGTATTTTATCCCAAAAAAGGATACATAGACGGTGTCACCGGTGTTTGTGATTTAAGGTAGATTATTAAACATTGTACTGCTTCAGCATTTCATGTTGATAAAAATAGTAAATAGAAAAATATCATTCGAAAAAATGGATTGAAATTAAATATTTTATCCTACCAGGGTCAATTTTGGTTTTGTCCCCAATTATTCAATAAAGTAAATAAACAGTAAGTAGCTGTTTGAGCTAATTTAAAATACTTTCTGATGTCACTCGGTCTTTGCATAATGACATGACACAACTGTATTTTCACTGTACAGTAAGTAATTGCACTAGGGAAAGGCAATATGTGATATAAGTTTATTGTAGTAGAAGAAAAATGTATTTTTCGACAACATGTAGGTCAAATCCGTCCATCAGATATATCTGGGCACCGTAGAGAAATCAATTTATCATTCTTTAGTCTTACTGTGGTAGCAACTGTGAGACAAGGTTTAGTCAAATCCAAATCAGCTTGCACGGGTGTTTGTAGTTGCGGCTTAGTGGCTAGGGTGCTTGTCTACTGATCATACTTTGTCTGCCGCCACCAGGTGTATGAGTAGGTCACACGGTGTGGAAGGTTTTTATCGGACTTCTATCGTATTTAAACAAAGAACAGGGTGAAATATACATATTGTTTGATATCTAACTGAAAATACCATCGAGTACGACGTCAAACCCAAATCAAAAAAAGAAACTGTTGCATGCGTGTCAGTGTAATGCTGACTGTCTTCTACATGTCTGTAAGTTTTAGAAAGATTGGGTTGAACACTGTCTGGAGCTGTTGTTGTTTTCATCACCAACCCAATTAAAATGATGCAGGTCTGATAACTAATAAATAGAAGAAGGAATTAAACAAATAATTTATTTTGATTTTTAGGGATATCGAAAAGGGCCATGGATTACAATCTACCAAGACAATGTATTCGGACTTTCTTTAAGAGTCTCAAATGCTTTGTCTTCGATCGACCCGTGAAAGACAAGGGCATGTTTCAAAAAATGGAGAGCCTACGAGACGATGAGCTGGAACCTGATTTCCTTAGTTCGGCTAAGAGTTTCTGCGACTATGTCTTCTCCAAATCGATGCTGAAAACGTTTCAAGGGAAGTCTCTCAATGGGAGCAGTAAGTGTTTGTTTTCGCATTACAGAGATGCCTAACTTTTCGGGAAATTCCCCCTCCCTTCCCCGCCTACCCTGTCTCCCATCTGATAAAGCTGTGTACATTTTGCTTTGAGCCATTTGGACGTAATCTTATTGGAAGGACAGGAAGTGGATGGGATTTGTAAATCACCTAATTATTTCACAAATACATACAACTATGATTTAAGCTTGTGTGAAGCACAGCTTTTGGTTGAATCTCTAGCCACATCTACCTCTAACAGAATTTGATTGAATGAAAACCTCTCAGTTGCATGTAGAGAGTTTCTCGATATTACGACGCTAAGACGTTATGTTCGGAGTTAGTTTATAGCATAAATTTGCACATAGCTGATTATTTCTTGTTGGTTTAGGGAACTAACACCGTATTAATGTTATTTCGCCCTTACGACGGTGTAGCTGGACAATGTTAGAAAGAAATTAAGCTGTACTCCACCGGGAACAAACATTGGCTGGGTAGGACAATCACATGATGGAATACCAGGACACCACCAACAGATCGACTTCGTAAGATCAGTGAGCACCAAGGCAACATAGAAAGTTTTTCTCCCAACCACCCACCCAACCTGATGATAATATTTGAATATATTAGGAGCAATTGTGGACAACCAGTACACTCTTATCAACATATGGCTCGAATAGAACTCTGTAAGGCTCTTCAGCTTATGTCTCTGATGGAACCCTTTATCTTTCTGCATGGAACCCTCACAGTAACTGTTTCTAGTATTTTTCTAAATTTGCCTTATATCAAAGAACTGTGTTTGTCCTAATGGTTCCATACACCGTTTCTCTAAAGAACCCTTATTTCCAAGAGTGTAGAAACGAAAGCTCTCTGCATCTAAATATATAAATCTGCTTATGCTAAGAAGAAGTTTATATTATAACCTCACTGTTGTTTCTTCCACAGGTTTGTGTGGGTTAACCAGGACATATGTTGATACACTAAACAGCGGAAAGGTACCATGTCTAGAGAGTGCATATGACGCCATGGCAAAGATAGAGAATGTTAAAGCTATCGACGAAGCTTTGAAAGTTTACAGCGAAATTCGTTCTTCTCTAAAGTTACCTGCTGAAAGTATTGATGACTTATCAAGTCTCCACAAGAAATTCCTCAAACAAGCTGTAGAGGCCTTCATGAAAAACGTTTTTAACGACGTTGAGAATCATTTCCAACACTTGCTTATGGTACGTCTGTTTTCAATGAAAGGGAAAACGGACCTATTGAGTTTACCATTGGGATCAGTTTTGTTCCGGTGTCCTCTGCACCTGTTGCTTTGGGCTGTAGTTCATTAGTTAGCGTGTTGACCAACTAATGCTACTGCAGTATAGCGTTCAGAGATTCGTGTCCGTCTGTCTGTCAACCAGCAGGTATACGAGTCAGTCAGCCGAAGCGACGAGGTTTCCTCCCAGCTTACCGTCGTATTTAACCAAGAAACATCATGTAGGCAATCCCCACGCTTGTTTACAGCTCACATCAGAACTCTGACACACATCCGTTTGTTATTATGTAAAACAACACCATTCTATGATAGTGTCATTATATCATCCTATGTAGGTCGGAAGACATACTTTAGCGGAGTTTATGAAAAGCTGACCCTGTTAATTGAAATTCGTTACAGTTACTTGAGCCACAGTTCGTAAAATGTTTCACCGCATTAATTTAAAAAAAAAACGGTTTTAGATCCTGTTTCAAACATGTTGTTTTTGTTCTGTCAGAACTCAAACCTTTTGTACCATAACATACCTGTAATTAGAAAATCTCGTGTAATATTAATCAACACCAGATCGAGAAGAGCTCTTATATGTGTAAAAATATTACAATCTGTGGAAAAAGACATCACTTGTAGGATCTAAATTATCTCCCTGGTGTTGTGTTGTTGTCCACCACTACAGTATTAGGGGGAACATAGAAATACTAAACGTCGTCCGTCCGTCACAAATGTTTGTGAAAAAGTTAACTTGAAAGTAAATTCACTGATTAATTTCAAACTTGGAATGTACCTTCCTCCTGTTAAGATGATGAATGTTATTGCATTTAACCAAATTCCGTTAAACAAAATGGCCGTTATTGCATACTTTTACCATATTCATGCATGTATGTGTTGTGAACACGATAATTAGAGAATAAATTCACCGATTAACATCAACATCAGTAGGCCTATATAGCTTTCTTCAGTTATGACGACGGACGGTATTGCTTTTCACCAAATTCCGTTAAACGAAATCACCGTTATTACATAATTTTATCATATTCTTGTCTGTAGGTGTTGTGAACACGATACGTACTGGTAAGACATAGGATAGGATTGAATTTCATCAAAGTGCGCAGAGCCATAATGGGATTTCAGTTCTCCAAATTCCGTAAAACAAAATGGCAACCATGGCAAAATTTGAATATATTTCAAACTTGGAAAATATTTTCCTCGAGTTAAGAAGCCGATATGATTGCATTTCATTTAAATCCACAAATTAAAATGGACAACTCTGAAAATCCGATAATAATTTCAAGTTCGCTTTTTCTGTTAAAACATGCACCATAGATGTGGTTATATTCCACTAGGTTTCGCAACAAATATGGTGGACATTGCATATTGCACCAAAGTGGTGATAAACACCATAACTTTACTCTTTGGCTCTGTGAAAAAATAGTTCTTAACCAAAAGTAGGAAAAGGTGATTTGACTGGGATTATAACCATATTTTTACCCCCCAAAAACCTCCAGCGGCGGACCTGTTATCTACTCAGCTTGTTGTATTTATAATGTACCGGGAAGATAATTTTCATTGTGTTTTAGCCTGATTGGTATATTTGCAATTCGTCGCCAATAATGAATGACGTGAGAATTGAGAAAATTAGCAAAAGTACGATATCACCTTTATTGGACAATAACCAGTGATTTTATTCAAACTCTGATAGCTACTTTTAGAATAACCGGTAGTTGTAACTTTATCACATTAACTTTCTCTTGGGTGGGTAAAGTTTATTTAGAGTGAGTGGTTTTAGCACTACAGAAGATTTGCTACATTGACACAGTTTGCGCATGAATTACCAAGTATGGAATTTAATGGGACTTAAAAAAACGTATGCTATCGTATTGTCCCAGTACTACTTTTATACCATAAAGACAAAGCGGATTGACTAGTCCAATAAACCTCCAGTGGTCGTTCTTTAACCAGTAACTTTATTAAGTAAAAGCGCCAGATTCTGAGTAATTAAGTATCAAGAGCTACTTAAAGACTAGTGGTGTCTAATTATTATGAATTTTGTGCAAGAAAAACAAAGACTGATACCTTGCAATTATTGGATAATCTGTATGTTTTGACAGGTTAAAACTGAGGAAATGTACAATGGCATCTTGGCGGAAAACACACAGGCTTCACAGAGAGTTTGTGAGGAGTTGCTGAAAACTCTGGGTGTAGAGTTGGAAGAAAAACTTGTCAACGGTATTTATGTCAAACCTGGAGGGTATAAAGTATATTCCACAGACAAATCCCAAGTGGTCCAGAAATATAGTAATACAGCCGGAAAAGGTGTTATGGTTTGTATGAAATATCACTTTATGTCTGTAAGGTCAATGTTGGGATCTGATTCCATTGGTATAGTTGAAGGCAATATTGAAGACTCTTTTATTAGCTGGATATTGGTGTGGGTGGGATATATCTGGTAGAAGAATACTGTACCTAAATCAACCCATGCAAATATCCTGTAATTGCTTTTGTCCCCCTGCCCACGGAATGTTTGTCAATATTCATCACTCATTAATCCTGGAAAGGCAGTTGGCTGATTCTAAATTTGTTGGATTGGTTTGTAGTTTATAATGCATCTAAAGTATAACCATTTTACTCATTCCAAGATGTTCCGTGGACCAGAATTAATCTCACACTAGCTTACTCAGAAATCCATTTTGATTTGTTTGGCTGGAGTTTAACATCGGACTAAATGTCTTGTGACTCATTTGACAAGGTGCCTGCGAAATGGTTGAAGGTAACCACCTCGGATGACACCAGAAACAAACAACGACAGCGTAGGATGTTACACAGAACACTAGAGAGGAGATCGACCTTGTGTTGCCCCTCCCTGAGACCACCAGAAGCTTCATCGAAATATATTTTATGTCCATATCTCTAGCAATCCAATTAAAATCCGATATCAAAAACGCTCCCCATGTTTTGTTTGTCGCCATTGGTTTCAATTGGTTTCTTTCATTGTCCAATCACAGAACTTCTTCTCAATTTTGGTTTGTAAAAGTCGAAGATTTCACCGACGAATTTCTCCACTGATTATCTTTACATAACCAATGGATACATGCACGCAGAATCAAGACCCACTATTCAGATTATAAACTTTGTGTGGAATTACATCTTCCCCTGTTTACATGCGAATTACAACATTAACACAGAAGAAAATTGGGCAACTTTTGCCTTTTTTGGCTGAATTTTTGTTTGCCATGGACGCATGTTATCTGGTTTTTATTGTTAATCTCGAAGAAAATAACATGTTAACTAATCAATGATTATAAACCCTTTTTTCAGGGAGAAGACGTACTTCAGAAATACTTGCAGGGGAAGGAATCTGAAGGACAGAATATATTGGCAGGGGATGAACAAATGTCGGCGAAGGAAAAAGAACTTGCAGGTAAAAATAGGGCTATTAATCATGTATAAATTGCTAGTTACAATATTGGATTAAACGTTTCTAAATTAAAATTACCTGTTTTCTTATATTCATTAACGACATACTCAACGGTAAGAAACGGCTTATGACTCACTCATATGCGTAGAATGGCAGACAGACGAGAATCCGAGCATTTCCACACTAGTTTATCTACAAAAACATAACAATGCAAGCTATACATACAAGTTTCACACTATGGTTTGACACTGGAGTACAATGAAATCACACCTGTGCAATAGCCAATCATGTCGTCGACTAATGAATTCGCTTCAGTGTGTATTTTATTAGTATTTGTTGATGTTTTCAGCCCAACAGCAAGCCACGGAACAAGCCGAGCAAAGACAACGCGCCGCGCAAGAGGAGAAGGAGAAGGCAGAACAGCGCTTGCGTGACACGAAGGAAAGTCACGATGAGCATCTGCGACAGCTCGACAAGAAAATAAAAGAGGAAGCTCGACAACAGCGAGCGGAATTGGACGCCATTTTAATTAAACAGGTTGCAGAGCAGAAAAAACTGTTCAAGGAAGGCTTTAAAGCACAAGCCGACGGAATGAAAGACGAGATGAAGTCCATTATGGAGAAAATGGAGAAGGAGAAAATGGAGAAGTCTAAAAACCCAGGTGGATTTAGGGGTTTTGTGAAAGGTGTGACTGACACTTTAGTTCCAGTCGCACCTTTTATCCTTCAGGCTTATTTATCCAAAGGTGTACGCAAGTGATTAAACTTTGAGCAGGGGTCCTTTGCACAAGGTGTAAATGTTGCTTCGGATTATTTTGCTATTACTATTTGAAAACTTCAGCCTTCAAATTAATGTTCCCCCAAAAGATACTCTTTCGTGGAGTATCATAATATGAACTTCGTCTTATTTTGTATGCATGATGATCACCTGTCTAAAAGTATAGGGAGTATATCAGTATTCCAGATTATGCAATTTAGTTCTGTTATCTGTGAATTTTTTGTGCACAGTGACATTTACAGGCTTTACGAATTACAGGACACGTTACTTGGACCAAATATGTTATTTGTTTATATTTGACAGTTGTCTTAAGTTTTGTGAAGTGAATATTTGCCATTTTTTTCGTGGGTTTATGGTAATGTTTACAAGTTCAGAATGATCGCTGTAATTCCATAATATCGTTCTCTTACACAATAATTATAGAATATCTTGCTGTTTAACGTCACACTATATACTAATGAAATGATAAACAGAGAGTTACAGATTTAACAGCTTGTCCTTGTGCTTAATTAAATATACCTTAGCCTTGCCTGTTTTGTTCGGATTGCTGGACGGACGTGCTCCAATCATGTTAGTTATACTGCATTGATGTTATAATATATCTCAACTTAAACAAACTCAAGTTGTGTGTCAGATTATTTTGGGGTAAACCAATGTAAGGCAAATTCACTTCTTACAATACGTGTTTTTGTTTGTTAAATTGTTAAACTAAACTAGAGGTTCTGACGTAGGGTATTTTGTTATGGTTTCGTTTCTACACTTCATAACTTTAAATAGAGCCATAAATTCACAACCTAATTCATAACATAACCAAAAATATCTTTCCGAAAACTATAGCATGGGGTTTTGAATATTTGTACATTCATTCTATATGAAGCTGGCCAAGCAAACCTGGTACCCAATTTCGATTCCAGGGAAGGCTATCTTTTAGATTACCAATATGATAGTTTGTTTGTTTGATTGGAGTTTACATTGTTCT
>JAVFBX010183247.1:0-14244 GCA_034783855.1 Mopalia kennerleyi
CCCCCCCCCCCCCCCACACGAAAAAACCCCAGGAAAACACACATAAAGGAAATATTAGAATTTGAATACATAGAAAAGTATTGGACATACGCTATACATTTGAACAAATTGGGAGTCAGTAAATAATGAGCAATTATTGTCACAATCTGATCGGTGATCTCTGATAATCAGTCCTTATTTCCATTTATTTATGTTTATAAACAAAACAAAGGTTGTTACATTAGAAAGTCCATCCCCTATCGCCAAGCTTAGCTCATTATTGTAAACTGGCTACTTTTAATAAAGACAATTTCCTTTCATTGTGGTTATTTAACACACCATTGTCAGGATACACCTATATGTATTATCATCATCAGGATTGAAGGATTGTCACATTATCATGAAGATTATAAAATCATCAGAATTAATGTGTCAGCAAATCATCAGGCCTAAAGGCTTATCGCATCATTAACAGGATTGTAGGATATTAAAAGCATCATGAGGATTTTGGGGGTGCTTTTCCAGAATTGGACGGGGATTCTATACAGTTCAAGTATAGCATAAAGGGGAGTAGGCCTAAGCAGCATTCTACTTTTGCCAGTCTAGCAGACCTCTTTGAAGCATGGGAGTTTTTCGAGTCCATTTGGTTCCGAAAAAAGTCTTTTTAAGTATATACATAAAGACAATAAAGGGTCTGTTTTTAATGAATTTTATAATACATGGCTTTTTTAAAGAAAATAAATAATACTATTACTGCTTGTAAGCTAGGAGATGTATTCACTCTGTATATTATAATATAATATCAAGACTATAATATTCCTGTATATAGAACATATGGTTAAGAAATACTAACCTTGTGGAATGGCCAACCCAAGGTGTTCAGCCAACTCAGGGTGATCTTTTATATGGACATAATCAAATACACTGCTGCCTGTCATTTCCACCTGGAATTAAACAACCACCATTTTTGTAGAATAAATTTGGATTCAATTCAAATTTATGAGTAATTGGTCATTTTATTGCAAAAATTTCATTGTTTAAGTTTTGTAGCTGGATATCTTCATATATATCTGGCAAAGAATCATTGGATTAACTGTCATCCAAGCAAATATCATCCAGCCTCTAACCATGATGGCACTATAACTTTGTATTATCTCATTTCTAGACGGATTTCTTAACTTATTTGTAATGTAACCTATTCTGTGTTATTTTCTGGTCACCATGCTAATTTTTATGTACCATTACAACAACTGAATATTTGCATTTAATTTTGTTTTCAAGAACTATGTCCTGCACACTTGCACAAAAGGTAATACCCCACCTGCGATTTTGAGCACAGATGGTTTGGCTAAAACATTTTCTTCTAATCTGTTGTATGGGTACCTGGGTTGTTTATAAATCTGTTACAGAATAATATAATATACATAGCTAGTACTGCCAATCTCCAAACTTTGAGACACTGAGAAAGTATTAAATATAAAATAAAATGAATAAATGTTTGTGGTTTGTGTTTCAATTGTTGTTAAGGTTATTTCACCCACGTTAGGCCTTCTCAGATTACTGGGTGAATGAAACTATCTTCTATGTCACTACATGGCAAAAAACAATCAAGAACAGGGTATAGGACATGGATCGAAAATTACACATGGTACAATGATTCAAATTGTGAAATGTTACATGCAGTATGAGACACCACAGAGCCACCACAGCTTCTGGCCTGTTACCCCATATCTCAGACAGCACCTGGTCTAAGCAGGCTTCTAAAAAATGGCTGATTGTATACATACCTGTGAAAGACCAAGGTAAATAGAGACTGTTTCTGAGATATATAAGAACCTGCCGTCATTGGATAGAGCAAAACCAAACCCATCCAAGGACTGAAAAACATGAAAACAGAAAATGATTAAATTGTATTAAAATATTAAATTATATCAGTAAATCAGTTAAAGTTTATAGTGAATAAAGCATATTAAATAACAATTACAGAAAGCCAGCATAAAAAAAAGGAATAAATTTACATATAAGTCTATAGACCTGTAACAACGAGCATGAGTCTTTATTGTACACTGAAGATAAATACATGCTGGATTCATGGAATTCCATAAATATGGACCAGTTTGTGACACATTTTATACCTAACTATATCATGTTGTTATATGCAGAGGTCCATAGAAGTCCAGTTTAGCTACCCTGAGAATAAACTCAATTTGAGACATCACTTTAACGCATCATATTTAATGTTTAAGTATGATAAAAATAAAATGTTGAGTTTTGAAAAATGACAAACTCTTTAATATGATACTTAAAAAACATTTAATTTTTTTAATAAAAAAACTCCATATTTGGATGTCTATGAACCCCTGAATATGATGAGGAATACAGTGTTATTTCGCTTTATTCTCCCACACATAACGTAATGTTTATTTCCTCTATTTATTGCATGTTCTTTTCCATCATGTAGTGAATAAAATGAAATGAAATTAGACACTAGATCAGACCAATACACCTGCACAGCTAACTAAATATTAACTAATCAGTGACGTGTATTGTTTTGAGTAGAACAGATCAAGTAGAGTTGCTTTTGTCTGGTTTTGTTCCAGAGGACTCCTGTACTATTTATTGTTTTATTATTTGTGCTAATCTAAAGATCAAATGTTATACATGTATATTCACTGAACAAATGATATTAGACCAGTTTGGTTTCCATGACTCCTGTGTGTCATTACAACTCTGTATAGACCTAATCAAAAGGTTATATCTCTATAATATATTCATTTTAAATCCTCCAAAACGAAATTTGAGTCTGAACAGGTATGAGTTCCATGGAAAAGGTACAGAAAAAGTACATGGCATTAAACACAGCTTTTATTTGTTAGCTGATGACATAGTCTTATAAATATAATCTGTGTACTTTACAAATATTGAGAAGAAATTGCCTTTGGTTGCTTTTCTATAGTTTATTAAGTACGCAGGCACATTTACACATTTGTGAAGGAATACCAATATATTTAACCAAATTCATAGAAATAAGAAAAGTTTGGATATATCTAACACATTTAGATAATTGTTCACAAAAGTTAAAAAAGACAGTAATAAAGGCCTGGGAACATGTATGTAAGGACGTGTGAAATGAATGTATGAATCGTCACAAACTTTTCACAACATTACGTAAACTACATGTACTTCAAGATACAAACACATCAACATTAGAAGGTCCAGCCAATTTATGGATCATAAGAATTCATGAAAAAAAACCATATCACCATGGAAATTAAAGATACGGCCTTCACGATTATTTGGAAAGCACAAACATCCTGTACTTGGAAAATTCTAGATTGCATGTATGCAGTTGTTTAATTTTATAATAATAGGCAAGGTATCAATTGACCAATAAAATTAATAAAATAAAGCAGGCTGTGAAAATGACAATAAAATGTGCATATACTTAAATAAAAATGGAACAGATTTTGAAACTTTCAGAGAAAATTGTTAATCTTAAAAAAAAAGGGTGCCCTATCAGATGCTAAGAACTAAGAAAACTTTACAAAAGAACCTACGATATCCAATTGAATGGCACAGCAATATGACCAAAAAATGTGCCCTATTATGGGGTGTTTCTTTCTCGCTTAATAATCTTTAAACAGATTTTGTCAGAGATTATTTCAACAGACACAGGAAAAGCTCAAAGCAATGACAAGACAGAATCCACATGTATATTGGGTGGTCAATTCATACAAACAGTTTACGAGTCTTTCTCTCAAATAGTTCCCAATTAGGATATAGATTCATCAGTTCTTATATCTCCCTGTGTCTATGTTTAAACGCACTTGATGAACTCCTACTAGGCTATTTAAAACAGACTTTTCAGGCTTCAACATGGTTTATCTCCTAACAAACTATTAGAAGTGGAACACCTCAAAGTCAACAGTTTGGTACAAAACTGGTTGACACCTTTTAACTCCAGCCTGCAGACTTCAAAGAGCCACTGCCTGAAGTTTTATAATCTAGAAAAGCCCCAGTGATGCTACCATAATTAGAGAAAGCGGAGGGAAGTCCTGGTTACTCTCTCTGCCCATACAACTCTGTCAATATTTGCAGCTTTTGGACAATAATCTCGAAACAGCTCTATTTACATGAAGAATTGCTCATTTACCTGTGGAACACCTGGCTGGGATTACAACAACAACGCCAACTCTCTGTAAAACTTTAACATGGTCTTAGTTAAAATCCCTTCGCAGTTATTCCTGATACTTAAAATACTGCAGTCAGTAAATTGGAACCCTACAGTAAACAATATCGGTTGGCTTACACATATATAGTGGTAGGCTGTATGCATGTAATCTTAAACTATAGTCACACTAAACAAAAGCTGTGGCACTATGATTTGCTCTTTCTATTTTTCTTATTGCATATTTTAGAGTTGAAATAAAAAATGAGGAAGTATAAACAATACATCCTATAAAATATGAAATGTTTCCACCCTGTTTAAAGTCATTCTCAATGGCTCAGTCGGAGACTTTCAGGAATTTGCATTGCTGGTGGTAGACTATTTTCACTAGCTAAGATTTTTTATTTTCTCGAGTTTCTCTCAATAACACCCTATGGCAGATCTTGCACGTCAAACAAGGCCATTCAGTGAAGATGTTAATTGACTGCATCAGAAATTAATTGTTAATGTTAATGGCCAATTAACATTATTCCCATTGATGAGTTTCACAAAGTAATGGTTTAAGATTTATTATCATACCTGCATAGAGCGCTAAGAAAAACTAAGAAAACAAGTTTGGGAAATGCTGTTTAGAGCCAAATCTCGGTCATGTAAGATATAAGGTGAATTTTTAGTTCTGAGTTAGGGTTAATACTAAACCTAACCTTAAAACTAACCTTTTACTAACTTTAAATGATAACATATAAAACCTAACCCTAAACTAAACCTAAACCTAACTTTAACAATAACCCTAAAAGGGACACTGAAATTCACATCAAATCTGACTGACTCAAATCTCTGTCTAATTTTATTTACATTATTTGCCAGCATGAGTTATATTATAATGGAACAAGTGCTACATGTATGAATGAATGAAATATTCAAAACTTTTCATCCACCTACAACTGCAATATCCTAAACAATGTGGTTCCCCTTTTCCAATCAGGTTCAAGTACAAACCTAAAACAACCTAAGTGTATGAGAACATTGCCAAAGCTGCAGTGTACATGTACAGGAGTTATCCCCCATGATCCTGACAAACTTCCACCCATTAATCAAAGAGGAATCGCCGGACCATGATGGATAAAGCAAATTCCTCTGTTCATCAATAAGAGAGCTAACGACTAATGCCATACTGAATATTTCATGTTAGCTCGATTTAACCAAAGATTTTCACCCA
The DNA here is from genome assembly GCA_034783855.1 of Mopalia kennerleyi. Taxonomy (NCBI): domain Eukaryota; kingdom Metazoa; phylum Mollusca; class Polyplacophora; order Chitonida; family Mopaliidae; genus Mopalia; species Mopalia kennerleyi. The sequence goes on from JAVFBX010183247.1 coordinate 5,367, forward strand.
AATGGCGACAATAAATTCAGCGGAAAAACTTTTTGCCCTGATGGAAAGTAATTCGTGTGCAGAAGAACAATGATGGATGAAATCTCCGCTCTTAAATTCCACCAATCCCTTTATTGCCAGGAACATGGAAACCTGACAAGAATATTTTATTATCGCTAATGTCCAAAATTAATAAAAATGGTCTACTGTATTTCCGAATAATGATCCGTAAGAAGTTGTCAACAGTTATTAAATCTTGTCCCTCAGCGTCTGTTGACACCTGACAAGAGCTTCCAAACTCAAATTAAAGCGCGAATAATCAAACGAAAAAGACATGTTAAATTTCTTGGGAGTAATTGATATTGTCGAAGGATTAAGTCTATCACAAACCATAACAATTAGGATGTGTTAATTAGTATCCTTCGCACTTTGAGAGCTTAACTGGGATTTATGATACGACTGATGATTTCTTTTAATAGGTTAGTGTCCCAACTGAAGTTTAAATTAAAGAGAGCCCGAATTGCGACAAATCTAATATACAAACTAACTATAGTTTCTTTTGTTAGGCAGAATGAAGTTGCACTAAGAGAGGAGATTTGTTTCTTGTCTAAAGGACGATTGGAAGAGAAGAGTTAACTAATAGTCTGACATAAAGAAGCTGGCTGGCTGTTTGTCACAGTGAAGTATGGCCTTGTTCATGTCACTTGTTAGAGCCCATGTACTCCTTGGGTAGTCACAAGCTTGCTGCGAAAACCTGACTAGAAACTATGATGGCGTCCAGCGAGCAAAAACGCTCATTTGTCTTGTGTATTATTTTCACTTCTCATGAAACTGTCAGTGATGGTAGCAGAGTTGTTCTGTCGTTTTTCACCACAGCGGGTATCAGCGGGATGACAGCGGCCTCATGGGATAGCCTCGATGGATCACCCGCAGTGCCACCCACATCCCTTGATGAAACGACATGGCCCCCAAATGAACTGATCTGTCAACAAGACATTCACCTATGACCTCAAGGTCACATCAACTAACACAAGACACAAACTACAGCCCAATTCAGATGTGTTTAGCTGTGTACGATTTATCTGACATCATAAACAGTTGTACAAAAAGCATTGAATCTTCACAAGATTTACAACGATTAAAAAACATAACTTCATTGAAGAATTAGATAACTTACACAATTATATAAGCCAAGTGAACACAAATTGCAATTAACCAAAAACAAAAGAAACAGGAGATGTCCTGTCATAAAGCAAGCAATAATTTGTGGGGTTTTTTTTTTACATTTCAGCAATTAAAACATTAGGAAGCCACATGTAAAAAACAAGTCCTGTGTTGCCATATAAAACTAGCGAGTGAGTAAACATTATGATTTGTAAAATAAAAATAACAGCATAATTATTCCAAACATGATTTTTTTATATCAGTTCATCAAAACACATTAAGAAAAACTTGAGATGAAGAACCGACTAAAAATAGTACAACATCACCAAAAAGGAAGTTTTGATAAAACCAGTAAAGACAATCAATGTCTGTCTTTACAAAGCACCAAGCGTCATGAACATCAATTGCATTGAATGGCACATATAAATTAAAGTTGCATGTTAATTGTTGAAACCTTTCCACTTCATCCACTACGAATTAATGGAAATGCCTCATCAATTACTAAACTTATAGGGTAGTACACTCAATTTTCACTTCCAGTCTGCTCTTCTTTTCTTCTCTTTTTTTCCCTCTTGGATTTACAGAATTTGTGAATTTCTGGGCAAAACAACAATATGTGTCAAGTTTAATGATCTCCATAATATGATAAAATCGTGTCTCTATAATATATATTTATATTTTAATTTTATATGTTTAGGTCACTTTTCACTCCTATGCTCACATAAATGATCTTGGCAATAAATGTAACATATCATTTTTAAAGCTTAAGTCCAAAATCTTTATGCTTTGCATGCTGTTGTTAATATATTCCAGCGTAAAAAATTAGTTGAAAGATCTTGATGAATATATATCTTGTGATAAAAACTTTCACAAATTGCCGCTAAATCTTTCAAGAAAGAAACAAGACTGTGGAATAGTTCATATGGAATCTGATGTATTATGGTGACTTAAATTTGTGAAGACGTGAAATTGGCAAAAAATACTTTCTGATGTTAACAGGTAAAGTGATTGGGGAGTTGACTAAGAAATTCAGTTAATATAACTTCATCTGAGACATTAACTGGGCAGGTCCACAGAGACACCAGCTCGTTGGCCATCCAGATGCACAAGAAACGAATACCTCTAGGGGATGCTTTATTTTCACATTTTTCATGGAGAAACTTACAGATAGTTTCCTGAGAGAGTTGAAGGCAATTCCGGGCTGATAGGGGATGACTTGTCAGGGGAAAACACTGCAGTTTGCCTAGCCATTTCTTGTGCAAACTTCAATTAAAGCTATAAGGCTAATATGGAAATTGTTCCTAGCAAGTTGGGGCTCACAGATGAACATAGCAAATAGGGGAAAAAATAGAGGTAGGAGCACAAGGGCATGACACCAGTGAAGAAATTATTGCCCCCACAAATGTGATTCCATTGAGATTGAGAAAAGGCCATATTTCATTGGGCCATCCGACTGTTTGGTCAGTGGCCCTGAACAAATGGCTCTAAGTGTCACGGGAGCGGGAAATCCTTACGATAGTGTTAATATGGATTCTAACGACAGAGGAGCACTTGAAGCAATACAAGCAAGAGACAAATTTATATTTGTCAGTTCGCTGGACCAACACCGTAGACAATCCATTGTTGTCAGATTGAATAATAAACGATGTGTTCGAATTTGATTATGTGTCTCATTAGGTCTGACCCTCTCCGAGTCAATCAATCAACAATTTAATACTGACACTATTCACAAAGCCATAGTAAGGCATTAATTCATTGGCTCGCACTCATCAAACTCCAATAGAGGCTGATCAGAAACCAGTCAAATTTCCCTTGACAAAACAGAGCAGTGTGCTTTTCTCTTTGACATAACTGCAGAACATGTTCTTCCACCCTACCCATGAATCCTGAAAGCAAACCCAATTCCGTCTCAGACTCTCTTAGTCCTTTGATTTACCAAATTCCTGTGTTTTACTGCTCTTTATTGCATTATGAAAGCAATCAATAATACTCATAAAGATTGCAATATCAATTTTTGTAAAGAAACATAAAAATATCTTTAATATTACATCGTAAATCGGAAGCGAACTGGATAATTTCATGTTATAAATACAATGTCAGATATTTAGTTAGAATTGATGAATCGACTATATATAGTTCTAATTTCGGACAACAGCATACCAACAGTCAGCTGTAGAGTTAATAACAAAGTAGATTACAAACTACAGGATATCATCCTAACAACTAATTCTGGGCTTAATTTATTGCCCACGGAGTAAATACCCCATTATTTATATTTTAAAAATAGTTTCTTATACAATTCAACATAAAGGACATTCAACCTTTACTATTATATTTTATAGCTCAAAACCACAGGTCAACAAAATCTTCTCCCAGACTGTCCAGTTATTGTTTTGGTGGATAATTTAATAAGGATAAGTTACAATATAATGTTGGATAAGAAAGAGCATGAAAACATAACATCACCTTAACCAGGCTTATAAACATGATAGTGCTTTGGGGAAATGGCCCCTAGGGATGTTAATATGAATACCATTTGTTTTGTTTTCATCACAAGTTAATCTGTTCGATTGAGGTATTTTACACCATACTTAAGGGTATTTCATTAGAATAATGGTGTATCAGCCCAAACGGGAATCATCCGTCGTCAACATCATTGCCACTGAACAATGACAGGATAAAAGGGAGAAGCCAGCACATAGTGCAATAAGATGAAACCTGCAAATTTATGGTTAAAAAATATCCCCAAAAGTAGCTTAGTTTGACCGAAACTTTTGAGAGTACCTGTCATGGCACAATGATGTCCAACCGTCCCATGAGCCAAGTTTCCTCTGAAATTATTAGCAGGTTTAAAGTACTTCACCTGTCAATTAACAATTGTTGTAATGTGGAATAATAATTAACACAAGTCAACACAAAGACAGGTTTATTTCTCAACTATTTGGGCCACCCAAGTTCATGTTAAATTACACAATGATTGATTTGGTCAATGGAACATAAAGTCTGAATAAAATAAAGCCCCACATAAGTGAAACGTTTAAACGAGTAACGCATCAATAGGGTGTTCACAACAGGATGTGGAATAATTAGCCAGGTATGAATGGAGCCTCTTTAGCAAATACACATGTATATTGAACAAATAAGTCACTAACTGATTATCATTTTCAGCAACAATAGTTTGAAATGATTTTACAAAAGTGAAGACCTTATTTGATAAATATGCACTTATGTTACAGATATAACAAATTGTATTATTTTTTTAATGGGGAATAAAAGTCCCTGCAGTATAACAATTGTTGGCCATCACTGCATAGTGTTAACCAGAGGGGTGTCTCCGTGTCTTTTAGTCACCCAATAATCCGTTTGAGACACCCTGTTTCAGTCAAATTTAACATGAGAAAGATAGGGGAACAGTAAAATGATACACCCTGTTTCTGTAAAATGGTGATTTGGTGATTTGAGACAACCTCTTCTTGTTTTCTGGCTAATATTATGTCCATCAGTAAAGAAGGCGCTTCTTGTTGCCCTCTAGGCTGAGAGACCCGTGGGTGCCAAAGTCTTTTGACTGTCCTTTTTTATTGTTGGTGGTGTTGAGGGTTGTTTCTTCAACCATTGACCTAGCTTGCAATTGCCCGCTGATATATGACATTAAACCCCATGTAAAAAAAAATTTCTAAATAGATCTTAATCCTGAGTTCTTTTGCCGAATATGGGTACCCTACAGACACCTCGACACAATATACTGAACATTTACATGGTATATAAAGTACATGTATGTGACGAAAATGTAGCATACAAGATATTCGGTATGGATTAAGAATAAAGAAATATATAAATATATACGATTTATTAATCTAACCCCGATACACAAAGCGGAGTTGCCAGTCTCATTCTGACATTGGCAGGATCACAGCTGATCAGGGAAACTTTTGCGACTAACTTTAGTAATATTTTTTATTTACTTTTCACCTGAATTTTCAGCTTGCTTAATAATCTATTGTGACATTCAAATTATCTTGACATGTTTAAAATTTCTGACTGTTTTTCCACACTTGTCTTCCTATGGCCAAAATAAAGGATTTTATGAAGTGAATTTGTTATAGTTTTTAGCCAACGACCATCTTAAAGGACTATGCCCTGAATTTGTTTAGCATCTTGTTTAAGACGACACTTCAGGCTCTTGATTAAATCTGTCTTCAGATGAAAAAATTAGGTGAATAGGTCAGACACACCCCAAAATCCCACCTTATCAAGGTCTTCACTGATTAGGTGTAATTGGATGTATAGGCTTAGACTGCGATTAATTTCTGCACCAATTCAGCTCACTTGAACACGGACAAAAAAAAACTAATTTTCCGCTTATGAATTTATTTTGTTGTGATAACATCAATAGTGCTGATTAAAGCTGATGATGTTGGCAGGACTCGAGTCAATCTTGCCCAATTGAAAGTTATCACACTGAGACGGAGGACAGGAGGCAAAGGCTCTCGTGATATTTTACATGCAATCAAAGGACAATAAATCACAGGTTTCATCAAGGTTTGGTCAGTGAGTTTCCCGGAGACAATCAGACTGTGTAATAAATGAAACTCCCACTTTATTGGACCTGCCTCCCGAAATGAAGGCTGAGCTCAACCACACAATCAACAGAAAAACTGAGCAGCGAGCTGAGAAGAAAAAAAATAAAACAGTAGAGTTAACGGTAAAGTCCTGACTATCACAGGCAGAACATGAGATTGGTGGCGAGTAGATTAGCTATCCTACTATATTATACAGTGTAGAAATCTTTAGAGTCATTGGGGAGTATTGTGGTCGTATCCTACAAGTCCACCGTGTCGACGTCTTTCACTCATTGACGAGGCTCCATTGATTAGTGTACAGGCTGCGACACAATCCCAGCCAAACTAATACTGCCATTCACACCGCTGAATAAGCACATGTAGAAATTGCTGTCAAGCTGTCAATACACTACCGGTGTATAATGTCGGAACATTCTTTACAACCGGGCAATAACACCACAGATATTGCCCACTTCATTACCATATTGCAAACAACATTAATACAAGAGAACAAGAACATAAGACACTGATTATCAGATTTAAACAATCCTAGTGATTTTGCATGAAAATTGATGTTCATAAGAGGAAAACATACACAGTGAAATACTGTCTATCTACATTTTGGTTCAAAACAGAGGAAAGACGCATCCATCATATGCAAGCTCTGTGCACACAGCCTTATGATTGGGAGTTATTTTTCTAACCAAACCGCTTCTAAATCATGTTCATGAAAAAAAATTGGTGATTGCAACACTTAGTGTGTTCAAATGACATTAAAGCAGAACAAATATATAAAACTAAATACCTCATTAATTTACCATTTATCAATTCAATCTTGTCAGTGACAATGACATTTTAATTAAACAAATATTTTTTTCCAATTAAAAATTGTTATCGAAGGTATTGTATAATTATTTTTACTGTTATATAAGGCATGTATCCAGATTCCATTTAAGACATATCAATGTGTTGAGTATTGCAAGAAAAAATATATAGAACAATACCATCTCTTTAGTTTGTAATAGACCTTATGACATTTGTATTAGTTTTAGTCTTGAATAACATTACAAACAATGTGACAGTCAACAATAATGAATATAAATGTAGCAACAACCTTATGAAATATGTCTAATTCGTTAGGATTTATATTATAAAATGAGTTTCCTAAACGTCACATATTGGTCTATATAAAAGTATTATAAATAAATGAAAAAAATAATTACAGAAACTTAAAAATGGAGATAAAAAGCAGAATAAAACAAACATTTTAGATATTACTAGAAATTGAACTTAATTTCAAATAACATTTGTCCATGCCAATATTACTCTTGTTTGAGAGACAATATGGAGTCCTTCAGTCTTGGTCCTGTGGTAAGCACACCAGACTACAGATCCTCCTGTGACCCCTAACCAGTCCCTCACTTCACTTCTGGTACATTAATGTTAAGAAGTGAATTTCAGAATAGTTTTTATTTTCTGAAAGTTTACTTTTTGTAAGTCAAAAAGTTATATAACATTCATTCGAATCTAAGTCAGGTGGCATGACATGAGCCTGGACACGACCGTCTGTCGCTTGGTAGCTTAAGTTGTCAGTCAAATACCATAGCCAATGGTATGTTTCTTGATTGCCTAATTGACTTGACCAATCAATATTAGTCCGTTAAACAGTCGGTTTCGGCAAGGTTAAAAAGGGAGATAACTACTTAAGAGATAGAACTAGAGAGTAGAGAGACAAGAGAGAAAGCAATATGGAGATAGTCGAGGGTTTCGGACAAAGTCTCTAAATTGGGTATAGACTGAAATCTACAGACATCGAGATCATTTAATTCTTTATTTTATACTCAAACTTTTAGAACAACCAGGATAAAGGTTATATGAGCGCTCATTAATTGCAAACTTATGTTACATCGCTATACAAAGGAGGGAATGATTGCTTTCTTTTTATACTAAAATTAATTATAATACTTTTAATTCGAAACTTGTCTTTTCGTTTTAATGTTTCCATAGTCGCTTGTATATGATCTTAAGTGTATGCAAATGTAAAATTCTTTTAAATACGCTTCCACTTTATGTAAGATCTTGGAAGGATTTCAATAGTTTGCATATATGTAATTGAGGCTTTTATTTGTTTAATAACATGTATAGATGAAGAAAGTGACGAAACAACAAATCACTGAAACATGTGGGAGACAATATGGAACGATTTGCACTGTACCCAAGAAGCCCACCTTAATATTCACTCTTAAGAGAGCATAATTAATAATTATAAATTATGTCAACTTTCCTCAAATAACTTTTAAAGAAGAAGGAATTGTACCAATTAAACTGCTAGCAATCCTCAAAATAATCCAAAATACTTATCAATAAGACCACAGCTTTTTTTAGAGAACCCCCTAAATAATCCAGTCGTGACATACTGTCAATTGTTCATACACAATTAAAAACAAATGTTATTTTTTAATTCACACTTTTTATATGATTATGCAACTCAATTTAAATTAATTCTCATTGTCTTTTTTAAAAACACTTTTTCACACCATTTAATTACCAAATTCAACCCATTGTTTCACCTGGAACTAAAAAATGGAACTAATCTTTAAAAATCTGGTTAGTCTCCACGTAGAGAAAAGAAACAAGGACGTGTCTTGTTTAGAGTGAAAATTGGTCTCCTGTATTTTGCGTCTTCTCACTGTCATCAAAACAACATAACGGATTGATTGATTGATCTTTAAAATGTTAACAGTAATTTTTTAATAAATTAATAACACGACTTACAGAATACCCCACACACACTCAAACTTTTCACTCAATGGATCAAACCATCATTCCTGATCATCGTAAATTCAACAAGTGAGGTTTATGCATACAGAGAGCAATCTAGCATACGGGGAAAGGTGAATGTTCGACAGGCGTCTGATTTGCTGCTTCAAATCAATTCACTTTAGAACAACAACAACATATGCTCAGTTATCAACTTATCAGGCTAGTGTCCGTGTAGAGAAAAGAAACAAGGAGTGTCTTGTTTAGAGTGAAAATTGATCTCCTGCGTTTTTCGTATTCTCTCTGTCATCAAGAAACCTTAAATGATTGACTGATTGATTGATTGATTATTGTTTTACACCACATTCAGCGATATTCAAAGATTTGAAAACGAAAGTAGATGCAGCTGAAATTTG
>JAVFBX010183258.1:0-14244 GCA_034783855.1 Mopalia kennerleyi
ATATAACTATTGTTCCTTGGTGTTCATGCGCATAACATGTTTCCGGTCCACTTTCCGCCTGAGCTTGATAAACATTATTTCCTGTGATATGTTATGTATCTAATAGATATTGAGTTTATTACATGTAAGTACATGAAGGTAAGGAATAAATGACCAGAGAAAATGTGTCTGAAAACATCTGACTTCTCCCGTTTAGGAATTCCAAATCTTTGAATTGGCGTTACGTTTTCATACCATCTTACACATTCCACGAAGCATGTTTTTAACTTAAGTCAAAAAATTGTTTTTACGTTTTTGCCACCTGTCTTTGTTATAGCTTTAAAGTTATACATGTTATCATAACTAACTTACATTATTTTTTAAAAATGGCCAAATACTAAATGTCAAAATTAAAAACGGATTAATTTGAAGGCCATTAAACATTTCCACTGAAGTATAATACTGCATTGGACAGGGACCCATGATATAGAGAAAAGTAATGTGGGATTAAAACCAAGATTCAGAAATCTAAATATTTTTTTTCAAATTTTGTGTTGTTTTATTTGTTAATTTTACAGATACAATATGTGATAATCCAATTATCTAGGCTATATTATATTAAATATAAAAAAACGTTTTGTTTAGCTTTTGTTTAATAATTTTTCAGTGTTTATTTGTCCACACCATTCGAATATACATATTCAAATTAAGAAATAATTAAAACGAGAGCTCTTATTATACCAGCATTTTAAAATTGCACTAAACTCAATATTGTATCAATAATTTGAATTATTGAAATTAAACCAAAAGAATTATTTGCGAAAATTATTAAATTGTAATAGATATTGACATTTTGATAATGTGGGTAATTTATTTGACGTTGTAACGTCCTTCTCGTGATAATCCTGCTGTGCAAATCCAAACCCTGACTAAGATAAATATTTTCATCTTTAGATTGCACTTGAATAACATAAACTTTTCAACCGAGCCAAAACACTCTGGTTGTGTTTGTATGGCTATCGAACGTTGGACTACACCGCCATCATATAATGGAAATAGACGCCAGTGCGGCGGCGAACACTGACTACGGATTCAATCTGCAAATTAGAAATCAATCCAGTTAGTATTGCTGCTAAATAAATCGATCCAGTTGTACTGCAATGAAGCCTTGAAGCACACCGCCGTCATATAAGTGAATTATCCGTTAGAACAGCAATGAACACTGACCACTGATTCAGTTGTTAAAACAAATCAATTCAGTTGTACTGCAATGAAGCCTTGAAGTACACCGCCGTCATATAAGTGAATTATCCGTTAGAACAGCAACGAACACTGACCACTGATTTAGTGGTTAAAACAAATCGACTCAGTTAATATTGATATCAAGTCTTGAATTACACAGCCGTCATATACGGGAAACAGCCGTTAGCACGGCAGTGAGCACCAATCAAACACTCACTCGGCAAACAAACAATCAATCCAGCCTTGATGTAGGCCTACACCGCCGCCATATATTAGTAAGCGACATATCTGTCAGCATATAGCGAACACTTATCAAAAATTCAATCTGCAAAACAAAAAAAATAAACCCATTTATGACCAGGCTGTAAAAGAAAATCAGAGTCTTCACTTTCTGAGATTTTCTCAAAGATTTGCCTGATCTCATCACAGTGATCAGATTAATCTGAAATAAAAAGTCACATCAGAAAATCCTGGTCCGTTTTTATGAACTTCAGCATTGATTACCGGCTAAAAATCTAATCCATGTTGTATTTTAGGAGTATCCAATCATTGGCCATAACCGTTCATTACACCCAAGATGATTGGTTAGATTTGATTAGAAAGCCACGAGAAAAATCCAAAAGGAGGCTTTCGCCAGCCAATGGGCTGGCGTGTTATACTTAGTTTGAAATAGGTCATTTGGTCATGAGTGTAACGACCTTGACCCCTTGATTACAAACATGTATGTATGTCTGATAAAAGTCGCTAGGCCTACATATTCAATACGTTTTATTGCTAACTTTTCCGTTGACGTTAAGCGATGTATACGGTCCTTCACCGCTGTGCCGAAACAGTTCTCGATATTATCAGATCTTGTTGAATTCGTTTAGTAATCAATCAATGGTACTTAACATTTGACAACCATATAGCAAGTCCTGTCAATATCCAATACTTGTATTGCAGAATAATTGCTCAAATAACTCTCGACCAAGGAAGCATTCTCGACAGTATAACGTATGCATTTTGCAATGTAGTAAAAATATGCACAAATATAGATGACGTCACTGCTATTATTTGTGAAATTGTCACGTTTTATGCATTTTGCACATTTTTTTAACATGATATATTTTATTTAATTACATAAGACCCGAGACCAAGGAAGCATTCTCGACAGTATAACGTATGCATTCTGCAATGTTGCCAAAATATGCACAAATATAGATGACGTCACTACTATTATTTGTGAAATTGTCAAGTTTTAGGCATTTTGCACATTTTTGTAAAATGATATATTTTATTTAATGACATAAGACCCGAGACCAAGGAAGCATTCTCGACAGTATAACGTTAGCATTCTGCAATGTTGCCAAAATATGCACAAATATAGATGCCGTCACTGGTATTATTTGTGAAATTGTTACGTTTTATGCATTTTGCACATTTTTGTAAAATGATATATTTTATTCAATTATATGTTATACATAAGACCATCGATCAAGGAAGTATTCGTATGCAGACTAACAATGTTACCAAAACATTCCTTGTATTGCTTTGGTGCCAGTTCTAATATTATTTGTCAGATAATATGTAGCTGACACATTTTTGTAAATTGAATATATTTTATTTATTTATTTATTTTTTACATATATAAGTCTCTCGAACAAGGAAGGTTTCTCGTCACTATTCAATAAACGGACGAGCAATGTAACAAAAATATGCACAAGTATTGGTACAGCTTGGGCTATTATTTGTCAGATAATTTATAGTGTGCACATTTCTTTTATTTAATATACTGTATTTACGGCTTTTCACTGCAGTGTTATGATCATCTTGTTTTACCTGTTTATTAAATATGAGCTACTCGCACAGCTGTCTCGAATTACATACATTATTAATGATCTTTTCAAATAATTTAGGTCAAATACTCGAGCAATGTTATATACACATCTTAACACTCTATCAGAATAAAATGTTTCAATAAAGATCGCCCAACGACGATGGACGCAAATAAATGTTTCCTATTCTTTTTTCAAGAATGTTCAACAGCACGAGTGAAAAGTTACCATTTGCTGTAACGAAAGATAAACACGATTTCGGTGCTCTTGTTTTTCATTGAACATGTAGGTAAATACTAGTTGCTATGTATAAAGTTTCAGAATGCTGCTTGATGATACAAAGTTTTAAAAAGGCCTAAGTGTTTCCGGTTTTTAAATGATACTAGCAAAGTAAATAAAATCAAGGGGCAAATATTGTAGTGTTACCTCAGTGAACCATATTAAAGCTGGCTTCAACCGGAAAACTACAGGAAATATCAGGTAAAATTGTACTTTCCTTGGCTCTATGAAACAGATTCGAAGCTGCACCCCAAATTCAGTATCTAAGCTCATAACACTTGGACACTTGGAAACCGACCAAGACATGCAAAAAATGTCGATCATCTTGAATATGCACGAATAGAGCAAATATTTAGAAAGTGAGGAAATATCAAAAATAAACGTCAAAATGTCTTTATGTTGATTTTTGTCTTTCAAAGACATTGTTTCAAAGGCATTTGGTAAATATGCAAAACACATTTAAGCTGTGCCTATATAAAAACGCTGTAATCCAGAATACCAGTATATTTTATCTTGCAGAACCACGGTATCTCGGATTAGTCACTTCTCAGTGTTCTCATGATATTGCTGCCTAGGGTCCGGTTGCTCGAAGCGCCATTAAGTTAATCCGCTATAAGACGACGTCACGCCATGTTGATGGTCAATTTAATCTGGTGTTAGCGACTTTCGAGTCACGGGCTTCAGGGTTCAGTTGCTGGAAAGAGTAGTAGTCGCTAATACCGGATAAAATCGCTAATAGCGAGTTAGAGATAGACTTACAACATGGCGTGACGTTATCTAACACCAGATTAAATCGCTAATACCGAGTTAGAGATAGACCTTCAACATGGCGTGACGCTATCTAATAGAGGATTTAATTTAATAGTGCTTCGAGCCACCGTCCCTAGCTCTTTAACACAATTCTTTACCATTAAGGATATCAGAACACAATAAGGATAAGGATAGTTCCGTTTAACGGTTACATCATTTGTTCAACCCTGCATTACGTCACTATTATATGCTGACGATAGTATTGTGCATACTGGCGAACCTAGCCGAAAATATAGTTTCTATAGGATGTGAAGATATAAATTTAGATTTCGTTGGCCGTAATTTTATTTCCGCTGAAAGTTTTGTCCAACGGTTAGTGCATGCTGAGAGACATCAAGGCAGTATTAAAGGAATATCAGTCAATTTTTATAGAAATATGTAGAAAGCAGACGACACCTTAATGGAAATATCACGTGGCCATTTACGCAGAACCAACAGAAGCAGGTCCGTGTTGATAGCCATCTGCGTCAGCGCTGGAGTTCGGTTTCGTTATTTGTATCCTGTAACGATTCCCAAAACACGATGCTCAATTTGGCTCTACCCGCTCAATATTCCTCTCAGTGATATTTAATCACACCCACTAATCGAAGTCCAGCATGCAGTAGCTAAGATTAATGGGCTAATATTGAGATTTAGGTGCTTAGTGTTATCAATATTTCAGCCATGAAAATCTTAAACGAAAATTAATACGAAAGTGGTTGGTTGTCACGAATTGATAAATAATAGAGAACAGTCGTTAAAGTTTCTCGATCCAGTTTTTATACGGACAATATTTACCTACATTTTCCATCGCAAAGATAAACAGAGATAATGTAGCTTACATAAGGTGTATTATGATAATAAAAAGTAAAGTGATATCGATGCGAGCGTTGCTTAATGACTTGCCCTTTAAGACATTTACTTATAGGGCGGGAATTCACAATATCCACTTTTACGTTTTAGCACAGATATACCTATACACCTTGTAATATAAGCACATATTTATGCCTATAGACCTTGTAATATATGCACATATTTATGCCTATAGACTATGTGATATAAGCCGATATTTATACTTAAAGACCTTGTAATATAAGCAGATATTTCTGTCTATTTGCATTGTAATATAAACAAATATTAATACTTAGATATCTTGTAATATAAACGCATGTTTAAGCCTGTAGATCTTGTAATATAATCACAAGTTTAGATAAATTTAATTGAATTCAAATCTCCAATACAGCAGTTGAACTAACCTGGTACATATTACTCAGGCATAGTCAAAGTTAAGTAAATTTTTAAATAAGCTGAATTAGTTATTCAAAACGTAACTACTAGTATTTGAAATAAGCATACATTACTTAGGCATCGGGGTAGTTACTATAGAATTCAGCTTAGATGTACACGTTGAAGCGGTTTCATAAGTATTGTACTAGTAAATAACTATAGTTTTAGTGTGGCTTGTTAAATAAAATCGAAAGGTTATTATATTAATCAGACAATGCATGGTTGAAGATGTAGTGTCCACCGAAGAAAATTTTATAAAACGCAGAAATTTTGATTTAAAAAGCTAACGTTTTTATTTCGACAAGGGTAATACTAAGTTCATGCATGCTTCATTATATCCTTGTACTTCTGATATGAACGCAAGGATAAATTATACTTGTCAAGATTTCACCTGTGGGTCATTGTTTCCACCCACATGCTAACTTGACAGCAAAGTAGTCCCTGGCGTAGTATCATCCTGTCAAGCGAGTGGATTAACCGCTGCACTCCTTAGACAGACTAATCAACATGCTGTCAATCATGCGCCGAAATACTACATCGGTCTGAAGACTCGCTTTTGGTTTATAGCTGTCAGCGGAAACAAAAAAGCTGTAATTGATTTCACGTTCTTTGCTTCGACTTTTTTTTATTTCTGAGTGAATCACGCTGCAATAGAAATGGATGGGACATCTCCGTAAATAATTTAGTATAACATGTCATTAAAATTACCAGACACATTTTTTATTATCATTTTCTCTACTTAAAATTCATTTATCTCTTTGGGGATTAGTTTGCACAGCATGTAGTATTTTTTGTAAAATCTTAGCTGAGATTCTCTTGGCAGACGAAAATATGTATATAATAGGATTTTTTTCCAGTTTAACATGTGAATTGTTGGCACAAGTGTTTGATTCAAACGTCATAGAACGTTAAACAAGAGTAAGAGTTTTAAAATATGGCTGGGGGGTGGGAATTTACTTTTAAAAGGCGGTCGCCACAACATTCGTTGTACCTGTAGTATCGCTTTTAAATGACTTCACACACATTTATACATTGTGACGTTTCAAAAGAGGCCCTGATTCTCGACCGTTATGACGTGTTCAACGCCCCTTTTTGACACTTCTGGACTCCCATTAGGTCTTCGTCTTACCAATCAGAGTCCATTATTTGATTGTTCGTAATCATAATAAACTCAGTTGTCGTTTCTAAATGGCAGTTTTCTATAACGAGAACAATGGTTGAATGGTGTGACCGACTTTTGACTGACAGTTCCGCGACACCGAAATAGATTCCCATCGCGAGGAATTCGGTAGGTTTTCGTTAAGTATGTGCCAAACATGCAATTTCGTTTGTTAAAAAGGAAAGTAACAAGTCATTTTTTTTAAATTGTTCAAGTCTACCTACACGGCCATCTAGCCTATGCAGAGGAAAGTTGATTTTCGCAGTCGGTACTTACACGGTAGTCATTTTAAACTATAGACTACACTCTTAGTAAATATGGTTATTCCGTCGTGGCTCTGATGGAACCTCTTGTGGTTCTTCATGGAACCCTCACGGCAACTGTTGAAAGTATTTCTCCCTTTCTTCTTATATCATAAAACTGTTATGTCGTAATGATTCTATATAAAACCATTCTCTTTTCTTAAGAACCCTCACAGATCCATTGTTTCTAAGAGTGTTCTGGACGAAATAAGGTCGCCTGTTTAATAACCAATGTCTAAGAATGTCCAGTGTACTAAACATTATTAGACATTACTTAATTGAGCCCGTAAAACTCTGGAAGTGCCAAAACTTGAAATTACCACAAAAGGCTGCGTGGTGTAAGTGATAAACTATTCTATTTGTAAGAAAACTGTGCATTTTTGCGCTGGGCTTAAATCTCGGGTCTGACTAACACAGGATTGTAATCTGTAATAAGGCCTACTGATTTGTTTGTTTGGGTGGAGTCAAATGAGTAAACAAAGCAACATCAGTCATGTTTTCTGCAAAGTGAATATATTAAAAAGATAAAACAAATAAAAACTGTCTTCTTTTGAACCGACTTTTATATTTTGTTTTTATTCTGTTTGTTATTTCTAGCCATGCCCACACAGTCGTCAAGAGACACAATAGAGCAGACCCTTAAAACCAGGCTATTAGGAGCTTTGTGTGCGCTCAGGGGCAAAATCACAGAAAAATGTCTCAACGGTAAGTGATTTAGTTTACTAATCGAATCTTATTGTCGATAGGAGCCCCGCAATGTTGGCAAGGGAGGTAATTTGATCTTTGTAAGAGGGTCCTCTGTCGTCACAGCACTCGGGGAGGTTGTGCTGTGAGATGACGTCACACACACTGATCCAGTATGACGTAACTATAAACGCAAGGTTTTGACGTAAGAGGACCGCCTGCAACGCCCCCTTGCGACATTACGACACTCCCATTGGCCGATTTTCAGTTGGGCTACACTTTATTCTGTACTGTTATTGTTGTCTGTTTGTTTTCTGTTTACTTGTAAAAATTTCTTCTCGAATGTTATCAAGCCCATTTTAGTAGTCACCGGAAATATAAAAGTAGTGGTCCAGTTTTGTATTTCTTTTGCATTGCCAGGAAAAGGGTGTTAGACTGAATTTGTTTTAAACATACAACCTTTCGGCATGCGGCGTCTATAGTATGTACTGGGTACTTATATAGTCAACAGCAGAGAGTCTTTTCCCTATACAACGAATATAAACCTTAATGTTTACGATTTTACAAACATAACATTTTTGTCATAAGAAAAATCTGTGAAAATCGTCAATCTAGCCCCAATAGAATAAGGATGTGCCCTGTGCTCCGAATCAACGAACTCATTTGGGTGAATAGTTGGTACTGTAGAGTGGGGTGCAGTTGGCCATTTTCCATTTTTTTATTTTCTCAATGAATTGCAGCATTTAGTCTGTATTTTTCATGTCCCGAAGAGATGCCTTTTCTGCTTGTACCATTTTGGATACATCAAAAATGCAGACTCAATCCTCGAAATAATTGAAAAATAAAAAACGGCCAACTTTCCCCCTGCAGGCCAACTTCCCCCCTGCAGGCCAACTTCTCACCTGCAGGCCAACTTCACCCCACTCTACGGTGGTATGTCTTTAAAAAACATCTCTCTGCCTAATCATGCAATCTTTGTCCGAGTAAGATGCTCGATGTCTGAGGTTTATGAAAGACGAGCTAAAATCATCAATCTGGCCCCAGTAGACTGAAGATGTACCATCTACCTCGAATTTTATCTGTTAACCTGCCAAGTATCATAAAGTCACGAGGCTTTAATAAACAGTATAACCCAATAAAACCATCATATAGCCCTGGGGCAGGATCCGATATTTCATTCTGTTTCTATTTATAATGCTTAAAAAGACTAAAGATATGAGATACCCTCGCTTTGATATCATTGATATGATACAAATTTCATAAGATTGGCGTAAAAACGTCAAACAAATAAACGACTAGCCTTTGATGCCTGTCATTCTCATTGATAGAGTGACTGCTTTTTAATTGTCTTGTGTTTTAGCGAACGAAAAAAGAGTAAATCTTCCGGGAAACTTTGATACCGTTGATCAATATAAATTGAATGATATATTAAACACGATGCCAACATGGCAGACTGGTGGCTAGATTGTTCTCTATATAGAACGCATGATGCTGGCCCAAACACAACTAACCTATGGTCGTGGGTTCTATTCCCGCAGATGATACGTGGGTTGGTTTAACATCAATCCGGCGGGAGACCGTGGGTTTTTTGACGTTGTTCCAAGTTTTCCTTCCGGTAATTGGGATTTTATCTGGCTGTTCTGACATCGAATAAATACGTTAACAAGCCATTGAGTCCAACAAAAAGTCTCAGTGAGCTTCAATTTGTTAAAATATATACGATAAGATATATTTTATTAAAGTCGGGTCTCAAAACAAATAGTTTGTTCGTTAATTTAGGATAGCACTTTAGAATTTTGAACAGATTCTAGTTCACAAAAGTTTGAGGGCTTAGACTGGTATAAGGAAGGTTGGCTGAGTGGTCTACAGTACGGGTCGGTATTTACTTCTATCGATTTGGTGCAATACTCCGAAGGTCGTGGGTTCAACATTGAGCAAAATAGCTAATTGGCTTTTAAAGAAGAGCTCTTGGTGCCTATGTGATTATACGGTTACAAAACAATACTCTGCCATATTTCTTTTGCAAGATCTTGTAGGCTGCACACACTGAGGTGTGCACCTCGACGTACTGTCTGCCTTAATTTTTCACAATTTATAAATAATTCATATGGCCATAAAAAATACTCTACACAAGTAACACAAAAAGAGAAGATAACAACTTTTTGTTGTGTTGCCAGATATTAAGTACGGAACAGACCTCTTGTTCAGTTTTAGACATGTCTGTCTCAATTGTAACATATTATTTTTTTAAGTGAAACGTAAAGGGGTATTTTTAATTTCCTTGTAGTGATAGTTGTTGAAACGGGTTAAGCAAATCTAGTCGACTGAATATAGGCTATCTAGTTGACGTTTGCTCTTCGAATTGTCCCCCTGGGATAATTTGTGAGCCGTACGCAAATCTCTCGGGGCACGGGAATACACGAGGTTTCATCCAAACTGCCACAGCCAATCAGCAATTACTATTCGATATACTGCAGACCTGTTTGGCTTTCCAGCATTATATATTTGCTTTCTTGTGGCGAAGTGGCTATTCTGGGACGGTTGGTCATAAAAAGAGGAGTTAAACCAGGAACGACTCATCTAGTGTTTCATACATTTACATAAAAGCGGCCTTTCCGATGGATTTCATTATATAAAGAGTCGAAATGTGACATTTAGTGAAGAAAAAAATGTAGACTTAGTCGATCAGGATTATGCGTAATACCGCGATAATCCTACATGTAGACGACACATACTGTCCAAACCATATAAGTATGGCTGGTATATTTCTAACAAGTTTTTTATATGTTTAAAGAGAAGTCACACTGGTGACGGGATGTTGATTAATAACAGGCAACAATTCATCTCATGTTCTAGAAAAACTCCAAGAAAACAAATTATAAGCAGATCTTAATCTCGAGTTGTTATGGGTAACATACAAATATCTCGAGAAAAGGAAATGAAAATTTACCTGGTGTATAAAGAATGCGATAAATAAGTAGCATACGGTATGAGTTAAGAATTTAACCACCTGAAAACAGGTATTTCTGAGAAATAGAAATTAACTAAAGGAGAAATCCGCTAAATAGATTGACATTAGTTACATTCTGTCCGATTTAGAGCCCAGTATGTCTTTTAGATTCTTGTTTTTCTTGTACGCTATGATATGTCTCTGTGAGATAGGAGTTGCCGTTGTAAGTACACGATATTGATATTCGCATATTAGGAGACAAGCTAATCTGGTGCTAAACTGGTCACATTGGAGAATAAAAGGAATTATTCCTTTTTTAGACCCTTTACCTTGTTCCCAGTTGAAACATTTGAAAAGTTTTAATCCATATATAGCCTACCCTGGTGGTTGTATCACATCACCCACCAGATACCAATTCCTTGTGTGATCTTTTTGGACATTTCCTGTTACAGCTATTTCGATAAACGCACTCTTATTTGATTCAGCTGATATCGGATAGATGTATGGCTGATAACGAGTATCAGCATTTTACTAATCTTTGACGTTTGATAATAACAAGTTTTCAGCAAACGGATCTATTGCTTTAATTGTAATGCAGCTAACAAAGCAAACAATCTGTGCGTTTCTCAAAATAACTCCGCTATTTTTGCATAGATTATATGGCAGGAAGGTAGCGTTGCACATTTATGTTCCTAGTAGCCTTGTAATCGCGGCTTAATGGAAGGTGTGAATTTTGAAGACTCTATAATTATCGTTTTGATAAGTCTGGCACTGCCTTGACAAACAAATATTATTGCCTTTGCCAGGCGAGAGTAATCAATAAACCACCTGGCAAATTTGTGTTATCGCAAAGCAAAATGACGGTGTTCATTGATATAAAAGTCATAATTAACCTCTAAACACTGAACAGAACGACTTAATATCTCCTTGACTATGACGTGCTACAGAAAACCTTTGCGTTAGCTTATCGACTAATCTGGTCTCCATTTATGTCTAAGCCTGTTATAAAAATTGACCCATTAACTTCTATTGATACATCCTTGCGCATAATAAAATAAATCTGTCCAACAAAGCAGGCGATCACTGGACTAATCGATCCAATAAATTCTCGCGTTGACAGCACATCCTCGAGATTTCTCAATCACCGAGCGGTTTGGCTTGCCGGCGCCTTGCTATCGGATGAGGTCGCATAGCGGACACAAGCAAATGAGTCGCTACAAATGTTCGTGATCTCTGTTTGAGATATGTTCGTAATACCAGCTTTTAAACATTTCATCGCTTTAATTTCAATTCTCGTATACAAATCTTACTCCTGGTATTTTATACTTTTAGTTCTTAAAATCCAATACAAATCTACTGTTGACATCTGGACATGCCTTAGGCTATAAAGGAGATTTTGCGACATTAAAGCCATATGACATTTCTAACCAACAATGACAAACCAAAGCCAAGTCTTAAAAAACACGGCCTTGGAACAGTGTTGGAGGCTTCAAAGTAACCGCCAAAGCCCGGGTTGAAAATGCAAAAAAAAAAAATGAGATGTCAAAATGTATTTTAAAGTAAAAACCAACTGAAGCAAGATAAGCTATACAACTTCAAGTTGTAAAGCGGTTTTTTATTGACCAGTAATATTATAATGGCGACACAATATTGCAAATAGGATCGTTAGACAGCAATATATTTTAAATCCGTGACCCGGTCAAAACCAGGCCATTTATTACAGGTTCTTTAGAAAATCAATCTGTATTATTCGAATTGTGAAAAAAAAAAGCAGAAGTATTTTAAAAATCTATTCCATGCTTTTTGGCCAAAGGAACTATTCAAAGAAAGAGAACGTATTGACGAATATTTACTCTTATTCTTTGACAATGGCTTGATGGCAATTTACGGAAACGCTCCGGGGTAATTTTCGAGCAGGAAAAATGTTCATCAAGCGTGTGTTATCATATTGAACTGTCCTCACGTCATTTGCATAGATTGTTCACTGTGAAGGCATTCGGACGAAAAGGTATTATTTGCACAGTCTATCATTGACGTCTCAGTCAAATAGCCCGCCATTGCCTGTAGCGAAATCGGTTTATAAAGCTCAGCATTTCTGTTATTATCCTCTATTCGGAATACATTACCGGATGCGAGTTTGGCAGAAGTTTCGCCACGTGTTCGATTTTCCGATTAGAGCCCTCTTTCTGAATCACTTAATTTGATTATAAGCAGTATTTTGCCTTCATTGCATTGCTCTGTTTCGTTGAATTTATTTATACTGTTTTATACGCGGAAAACCTGGTAATTTAATTTGCATAGATCGACTATACATACAATATTTTACCAATAAACCGTCATCATTTGCATGCGTACGATAATAAGTTTACTTGGATGGGCCTATAGACCGAAAATTAACGTGTTAATTTGTGGGATTATTTTTTCTGGCTGTAGCTGAGTCACTGAATCTGCACAAAAAAAGATTTATAATTATTGGGGTTGACTGCGCGGAGTAATACCTAATCGTATTAACTGTTAACAGTCAATTACGCATTAGTTCTCCTAAGTATACCTCAATGAAACATCAAAATAGCAGTGATCAGTTTACATATCGCGTGGGCGTTGATCGGAAACTCTCTTTGGAAACTTAGACAAATATCTTTTAATTTGCTTGTTCTGTCTTAATTTTGTGCTCAGTTTATCTTACTCGGTGTAATTTTCCGCGCCACGACTCATATCTCATATAGCGTCGAGATTACGAGAGAGTACATTTTGGGTTGCTGCCAAAATGCAGACTTCGACTAGAGCCTAAAGTTTGGAAAAATCGCGATAATCAACATGAATCTAAATTAAGACAATCCCTTGAAGTTTTGCGAGATAGACTTATACTACAGTGTAACGAACATATGTCAAGATTGAACAAAACTTCAGAAATAATTATTTTGAAAGCTTGTCAAGTAACTAGATACATTAATAATTATATTGAGATAGCCATATATATTATATAAGTCGCTTACTTTATAGAATGATACAGCCATGGAATTAACCAAATAATCACCTTTGTGCATTTGGTATATTTGCATTGTAGATAAAGCAAATTTAGCTTGCTCACCAGCTTTCGAACTCGGGTTTCTGGCTAGCAGGGAGGCCTGTGTCGGTGCTTTAACCGACATCGCTACAGAGACTCTCTGCTGAACAACCACGAGTAAAGCCGGCGAATCGTTGTGTCAAGAGGCATGTTGTATAGCTTATAGTTTATAGCTTCGCCATACGTCTGATATTTTAAATGATGTTGGGGGCTTTTTATGTGGGAAATTCAATATGGTGTTGCCTTCACCTTATTGATTAAAAACGCCAGGTCAGTGAATACACGACCAATCACTTGTCTTTCCATTTCCGTACTGTTTGTATACGGAGCTGTTTTGTTGCGCGGTTCAACTCTTTGTTCTTTGCTCGAAATTGTGATTGATGTTAGGGGCCTTTCATGCGAATGATTCGATATGGCTGCCTCCAATTGATCAACATGAATACTTCTGACAGGGATGAGTCAGTATGTCAATTATCGTTACCTTGAGTAGATATTAAAAATCCTGAAATAAGTATTTTAAACACAGATAATAAATTATTAAATAGAAAGTATGCTTATATTTCAGTATTGTGTTTTTTAGATATACGGTTGAAGGCAGGAGGGGTGGAGTTGGGGGGGGGGGGCGGTAAAGGAGTTAATTCTCTAAAACAATTATGTATACCTAGCCGACGTCTCACAAATATGCTTTCTTA